>JXCR01142015.1:0-18360 GCA_002079205.1 Phalaenopsis hybrid cultivar
AAAATCTCCAATTCTACACCCAATCAATGTATATTTTCCTATTTATTTGCACTTAATTCCATAAATGAAATACTCCTTCATGGAATCAAATGTGATCTTCATTTTGTTGTAGAATCCATACTCTATTTTCAGGATCATAAGTTTCACAACACTTTTTAACAATTCAATTGGCCAGATCAAAATGTAATTAAGTTCGGATTTGAAAAATCATCATAATTTATTTTATATTTTAATATTGGCACACCCATATTATCTCTTCATTTTATCATATCTTGGAGTAGGGAGAAAGATAAAGAAAACTACTCAGACTTAATGAGAAAGATACGACAAAACGTAAATTTCATATATAAAACAAAGTTCATACAACACTAATAAATAAAAAAACACTTATTTGAAACTCTTTCTCAAAGCAAATGCCTAGCCTCTCCTTAAAAATGTAGGAAGAAGAAATCTCTCACTTTTCTCCTTCTCCAACACCCTTAGAGAAGAATTCACACTTAATCTCAACACAGAACTCTAAAATCTTAAAGATAAATCACTAATATACTCCTGAATGGTCGTGGAATGAAGATGAAAAAAGTGTATGGAGGTGAGGTATGGCGAAAATGAGCAAGTCAGAATAAAGAGGAGCACCTTTTCTGATCAATTTCGGCCCCAAATAGAGCATAGAGTAAGTTCTCCAATAGGTGCATCCAAAAACCCTTTAAAAAGCATCCAAATTCATCCAATCTTCTAGAAATAGGGTTTGATCCGACATTGGCATCGTCGGCGCTAGTGTCCCTTATTTAATTTTGCTGCTCTCTGTTAAATGGCGCTATCGGCACTGCTTCTAGCTCTGTCGGCAGTGAGTAAAGTCCATTAGCCAGTCTGTAAGTCTACACCGTCGGCGCTGCTTCTGGCGCTGTCGACGCTGAGTATTTCTTCAAAAATGTCATTTTAACTTCAAATTCCATCATTTTTGCTTCTTTTTGCTTCAAATCCTAGAAATCCACAACCTGCATGAAAACATAAAAATATCTTCCATTAAAGTGCAATATCACAAAAAACGAGTATAAAATATGGGTCTAAAAATACATATATTTTTGATGTATCATGTCTCTTCAAAATGCGTCTCCATTCAATGAATCTTCTGGAAGTTGTCTCCTTTCAGAAGCCAATTGGATAAATTTTTGTGTCCATGATCTATTTCTCATATCTTTACTAAGGGTTACTTCAAATATCTCTTCAAAAATTTGTCTAAAGTCAATGAATCATCAAATAACTAATTTTGGAGCTTAAGCGCAGGGTACCTGGTGCTTAGGCGTGGCTCTCTTTGTTTAACTGGCATGTAAGCGCTAGTCCTAGGCACTTAGACGCCTCAGTTTACTTGTTACACCTTTTCATTTTTGCTCCAAATTTGATCCTTTTTTCACTTCTTTTATCATTTTTCATCCATTTGATTATAACTAAAAGAAAAACACACAAATACCTTTCATTAAAGCGTAATATCTCAAAAATAGGTATAAAATGTGTATAAGAAGGCTATATTTTAGGTGTATCAAAATCCCCCATACTTAAAATGTTACCCCTGTCCTCAAGTGAAACTTTAATCTTTTAAAAACTAAATAAGTAGATGATGTATATGAGTTTCTTTAGGAGTTTCTAAAATTTTGATGTAGAAATATAGTAGATCAATTTTAAAAAAATATTAGCGAATGAGACCAACTTAGAATTTAGAAATTTTTAATGTAAAGAAGTCTGAAAATATGAGTTTCTATCTAATTCAGAAATATTTTAAATTCTCCAAATATAGAGTTTAGGCATTCTATCATCTCCACTTATAATTTTTCTTAAGCATAATTTTACTTACTATATTAGATCCTTAAGCTTAAGAAATTTTCAAGTCTTATACTTTAAAAAGATCAGATGTGGTACCAATTTTCGAGTAGGCACTAATCCTCAAGCTTCTCCTCTCTTTTCAACATTTTTTTAGGTAATGATTACTATATCTGGATAGGTCTTTGATGATTTTGAATTTCACTCTTCCTTTCCTAAAGCAAAGAGTTGATATATTTCCATCACTTAAAAACATAATAATAGTTTTTTAAACTTACATTCAATAAATGAAATTTAAGTTTTGAAAATAAAAGTCTAACTCTTCTACTTTTTTCAAAAATACAATTTCTCATACTAAAGATAGTTACACAATATTTATCAAGTCCACACTAAAAATTTTTAACTTTAATCTTTTCTTCATTACTATAAATCTTAACTAAATTGTCTTACTCATTTTACATGCTCAAAATTGTACTTCCCTAATATAACTTCATATACATGATCATTTTTCTTCAAATCAAAATCAAATTTATTTGTAATATATTTGAGAACAAATAAATTTCAAGTATCTGAAAAATTTTTCATCCACCCCCCTAAACATAAATTTTTAATATAATAAAACATTTTAGCATCATATATAAATAGACAAGAACACAACAACAACAACAACAACAAAGCCTTAATCCCACTACGTGGGGTTGGCTACATGAATCCTTTTTCTCCATTGCGTCCTATTTAGTGTCATATTTTCATTTAGTTCTAGTAAATTAAGATCATTTTTAATACAATAAGCCCAAGTCTTCCTAGGTCTACCTCTGCCTTTCTTAACACAAGTCGAATTTAAAACATCTACTCTCCTAATCGGATCATCTAATGGTCGACGTTTAAAATATAAAGTCGAATCTAAAACATCTACTCTCCTAATCGGATCATCTAATGGTCGACGTTTAATATGTGACTAAACCATCTAAGACGACTTTCTCTAATTTTGTCCGTCACAGGAGCTACACCAACCCTATCATGGACATCTAAGGCGACTTTCTCTAATTTTGTCTGTCATAGGAGCTACACCAACCCTATCACAAATATAAATAGACAAGAATGAAAACTAAAAATACATGCTAACAAGAATTTTTACATCCTAATTATACAAGTACAAAAATTAAAAACAAGAGTAAAAATTAAATTGATCAAATTTTAACTTAACAATAGAGATTCATTAAATTTCTATGCAGTGGAGGATATCATAAGAGTAAACAAACACACTAACAAAACGTACACAACTGCAACATAAAGAAATTATTTTGTAGTAAATTGAAAATTTAAAGCATGAAGTTTTTAAGTTAAAGTTAGTAATGCTCTAAACCTTCCTAAGATCAGAATTAAGTTCAATACAAACTAACTAAAAATATTAAACAACATAGTTAACACAATATCTACCACCAAGAACAAAAATACATTACAACAGTGTCTATCAAAACAAAACACAAAAAAACAATACAATTAGTCTAAACAAATACCACACAAGGCACAACCAAAGTACAATATAACTGCACCATTAACAGTACACATCAATACATTAAAAAAAAAACTAAACTATTGAACCAGTCTAATCATCATCTTCCTCAGCATTACTCTCATCACTATGACAAATAGTGGCAGACTCATATGGAGGATATCTTGGATACTGAGGGAAAACTACACCCTGGTTACCCTTCATGAGGCTTTCCATAGATGAGTTTTATTTTTCATCATACTCACTACATCTCTTCATATATCCATCTATATGCTCTGTAAAATTCTCTAAATTTAATACCTTATCAGCAGTATAGTTAATGTTGTCCAAATTGTTTGCAATAGTTGTGACTGAGAATCAGATCCAGAAGTCTGACCATGTGATGTAGAAGCACGTGAAGTAGAAGCTTGAGATATCAAAGCTGCTGAACTACTAGAAAATCTACCTCTCCAGCAAAAAATTGAATGATGTGAATAAGACTTCACATTCACACTAGTAATAGGCTTGAGTGGCTGCAATATATCCTCCCAACTATTAAATCTAACCTCAGCCTGCTAACATAATAAAAAAATCAAGGATGCAAATCCCAAACTTGCAATAGTAGCAGCAATGGCAGAACTGGTAATAGAAATATATCTATCAAACCTCCAATGTCGATGGGCTTGAACTACTGAATACAATATTTCAAAGTTGCTTGATCAGGGTTCACTTCACTAAGATGATTGGTAGGCAGCAGACGAGTAGAAATAAAATAGTGCCATGCCTTTGCAGTGACATCTAACTTTGAAGTGGGAAAGTTTACTCTCCTTTCATTGGTAATCTTTCGTAACCCTTTTCCTCCAGTCAATGGTGAAATGATCTCATCAAACTCGTCCTCATTTGGACTATAGTTTTAATAAAAACATAAAGTACTTGGGGAAAATGATAAAACTAATTTATTACCCTCGATGAAAAAGGCATTGTTCTTCCTCTAACCATGACTCCTTCTTCAACCTTGGGGAGATCTGCATAAAACTCCCACACAACAGAAATATTTGCTACAATAGAAGAACAACAAAACTGCTCCCACTGGCAGTGAATAATCAAATCTTCTACAGCTTCTCTTGGACTTTTGAAACAATGCTCAGGAATCAACTTTCCCGATTGCAGTGCCTCATTGTATCGATCCTGAGCTCTAGGATTAACAAACTTGCTTGAATTAAATTGAGCTTTTCCTTTGCTCTCCTTCATTCTTAGTGTCATTTCTAAAAATCATGTAAAATTCACAATAAATTCTCGATTCAACTCTAAATCATTAAACATAACTCCTAAAAGTTTAAACTACCAAATCTATGTAGTTTCCATAGAATTTTCTCAAATTTTCACCATGAATAGTGATTTTTGGGTAGATCTATAATGTGCTCAAAATACATGGTAAAAATAAATAATTTCTATATAGCAGTGAAGCTCTTACCTTAAGGATATCAAATCTAGCAATACTTTCTCCAAATCACCAAGAATTCTTCAGAATAGGGTGTGCCCTGAATGCTAAAGGAAGTGGACGAAGTCGAGGTGTGAAAATGGAGTTTTTGGGACCGATTTATCACTTTAAACCGCTCACGAACCGGTGCTTAAGCACAAATGGTTCGGTGCTTAGGCACCCGTCTCTTGGTTTAGGAAGTGCTTAAGCGCGAGGTCTTGATGCTTAGACGCCAGTGCTCAAATTTTGTTTTTTTTAAAGTAGAATGCACTTCTAGCCTAAGTCAACCAACCCTAAAAGGTCTCATAACTCTTTAATAACTATTTTCTTCCCTTTCAACTCTCCCTTTTCTCAAGATTAACCAATCTTAAATAATTCGATTCAATGCTAAATAACATAAATTTTATACAAATGAACACTTATATTCATTCACAAATAATTTCAAACATTTTCAATACATAATTTCTCAATCCAAATAGCCTTGGATGAGAAAATTTTGAACACAAACACTAGATAATCTTAACATTAAAAACACACTAAACACACTTAACATTCACAAACAAACACTAAACACACAAATGCTAACAAAGAACTTAATTCCACTCTCCATTTGGTGGAACGAATCATGACCTATCATTAATCTCTCCTTCAACATTTGGAATGCAAATTTGATGAAACGGACGGTGATTAATAACTCTGGTTGAATCTTCTTTAATCCACTTTTACTTCAAATTCATAGCCTTGTTCACTTCTTCTATAAAACTAGTATGGCTAAACTACAACTTAAGTTACCATCCCATTTAATCCATATGTGTGTTAACTTACATCACTTTTGCTTCAATTAAATCCATGTTATGCTCAATTTTAGTGAATTTCTGCGCTAGTACTTTGATACTAACGGCTAGGAAACCATTATATAACTATCGCGCACTCTGACTAATGAATTTCTTCAGCATTACTTCCTTTTTTTTTCTTCAAATCACTCTCCCAAGATGACATTTTCCAAAACTCCCACTTTTCACTTAGGATTTAGGGTTATAATTGAATTGTGGTAAAAATCCTTACATAACACCTCAATTTATAGGCTCCAAACTCCATTATAACTCCTAGGAATGTCCTAGAACTGCTTTCCCATGTTAAAGCCAAGCAAATCACAGTTAAAACTTCTAGAAACCAAAATTCACACATGTTTTTAACTGTCGCGCTTAAGCGCCAGTTCTCAATTTAGCACAGGTCAACTTAAAGTCCAAATACTCATTCTAACATGTCTAAGTCATATTTTGAGGTTTTAGAAAAATCACTAAATCATTATATATTCAAAACACTACTAAAATTTTCAAACTAAAAAATAATAACATAACATTCAAAATAAACACACAAAGAAATATGGGTTGCCTCCCACAAAATGTTTGGTTTTACGTCGTCAGCCTGACGTAACCAATGCTTATTCTAGTTGACCCAACATCATAAGATCATTAAATATAAGTTGGTCACCTAAAAAGTATGGTTTTAGCCTGTGACCATTCACTTTAAATATGTTATCAGTTTTAGGATCATCGATATTCACATCTCTATAGGGATAAACTTTTATCACAATAAATGGGTCCATCCACCTAGACTTAAGTTTTCCTGGAAATAATTGTAACCTTGCATTATAAAGCAAAACTTGTTGCCCTGGCTAAAAATTTTTAGTAAGAATCTCCCGATCATGCCACATTTTTATCTTTTCTTTGTAAATATTAGCACTTTCATAAGATTCTTTCCTTATATCTTCAAGCTCATTTAATTACAATAATCTTTTCTCACCAAAATCCTTTAAATTGTAATTAATTTGTTTAATAGCCCAATATGCTTTATGCTCATGTTCAACTGATAAATGACAAGCTTTTCCAAATATTAGCCTGTATGGGGACATTCCTATAGGAGTTATGTATGCAGTCCTATAAGCCCACAATGCATAGTCAAGTTTGACTAACCAATTCATTTAATTGGATTCACAAATTTTTTTAATATTCTTTTAATTTCATAATTTGATAATTCAACCAAACCACTTATTTGAGGATGATAAAAAGTAGCAATTCTATGATTTATATGAGATTTATTTAATAATTTCTCCATCATTGAATTTCTTAAATGACTTCCCCCATTAGTTATGATGACTCTCGGCATCCCAAATCTACAAAATATATTCATTTTCAAAAATTTTGCAACACTTTGAGCATCACATCAAGATAAAGAAATAACTTCTATCCATTTAGATACATAATCTACTGCTAACAATATATATAAATTTTTGAAAGATGGTATAAATAGTCACATGAAATCTAATCCCCAAACATCAAATATCTCAACTTTTAATACATAATTGAGGGTTATGTCATCCTTCCTAGAAATATTTCCTACTCGTTGACATCGATCACAAGATTTAATATAAGCTTTAACATCTCTAAAGATTGTAGGCCAATAAAATTCAAATTACAAAATTTTGTATGTTATTTTATCGATATCAAAATGTCCCTTAAAAATCAAAATTATGGAATTTTTGGATAATTTCATAAGTTTATTCTAAAGGCACAAATCTTCAAATAATAAGATTCATTCTTTATTTATATAAAAATGGGTTATCCTAAAAATAAGTTTTAGATTCAGTAAAAATTTTCTCTTTTGTTGGTATGTCATTCCATATGGATAATATCACTAACAATGAAATTCATAATGTCTGCATACCATGAAACACACCACTCATTAATATTAAACAATTCTTCATCTAGAAAATCTTCATTAATCTCTTTTTAAAAATAGAAGGGTTTGTCTAATTCAAGTCTAGACAGATGATCAACAATTTGATTCTCAGCTCCCTTTCTATCTACAATCATAAAGTCGGATCTTGCAAAAGAAGAACCCATCTTATAAGTCTTTATTTTGCATCATTCTTTTTCATTAAATACTTGATAGCAGAATGATCAGTATGCACAATCCACTTAGTTCCAATTAAGTATGATTTGAATTTATTAAAAGCATATACTACTACTTATAACTCTTTCTCAGTTGCGGTGTAATTATTTTGAGCTATATTAAATGTTCTACTAGCATAGTAGATAACTTTGAAAATCTTATCATGTCTCTTTCATAAAACAACTCCAATAGCATAATGACTATCATTACACATCAATTCAAAAGGTATTTCCCAATCTAGTGAAATAATAATTGGTGCTGTGACTAATTTTTATTTTAATAATTCAAAAGCTTTTAGGCACTCTTTATCAAATTAGAAATTACATCTTTCTCAAGTAAATAACATAAAGGCTTATCAATTTTTGAAACATCTTTAAAATACCGGCTGTAAAATCCAACATGCCCTATGAAACTCATAATTTTCTTCACACTTGTTGGGTCAGGTAAATTAGTGACGACTTGAATTTTTGTAGGGTCTACTTCCATATCATTTTCTGAAATTTGATGTGCAAAAAAAAAATTCTTCTTGCTACCATAAATAGACAATTTTCCAAGTTAAGGACCAAATTTGTTTCTTCACAGCGCTTAAGAACTTTTGATAAATATTCTAAACATGATTCAAGTGAAGTTCCAAACACTGAAAAATTATCCATAAAAACTTCAATCCCTTTTTCAATTAAATCACAAAAAATAGCCATCATACATCTTTAAAATGTAGTAGGTGCATTACATAAACCAAAGAACATTATTCTAAAAATAAATGTACCATAAGGACTGGTAAAAGTTGTTTTCTCTTGATCCTCAGGAGCTATTTGTATTTAGTGATAACCACTATATCCATCCAGAAATTAAAAGTATTTATGCCCAGCTAGTCTATCTAGCATTTGATCTAGAAAGGGTTGTAGAAAATAATCTTTTCTTCTAGCAAGATTTATTTTTTTATAATCAGTGCATATTCATCATCCTATGACTTGTCTTGTTGGTATTAACTTAATATGCACATTCATAGTCACAGTCACTCCTTTCTTAGCAAAGCAGTGAATCAAACTAACCCATCCACTATCTAAAATAGGGTAGATAATTCCAGCATTTAACCACTTAAAAATTTCTTTCTTAACAACTTCCTTCATAATAGGATTTACTCTCCTTTCAGGATCAGCCCAGGGTTTACAATTCTCTTCCATATGAATTCTATGTATACAAATTGAAGGACTAATTCCTTTTATATTAGCAATTATCCATCCAAAAGCTTTCTTGTAACTCCTTAAAGTTTTCATTAAACTCATTTCTTCTTCTAAAGTTAATTTTGAGGAAATTATAATAGGTAATGTTGAGGAATCACCTAAAAAGGCATATTTTAAATGTTCAGGAAGTAACTTCAACTCAAGCTAAGGAGGGCTTTCAATTGATGGACAAAAAGATGTATCTTTTTTTTGTCGTGTCCAAAACTTCAAAACTTTCTCGAACATAATTTGAATCTTCCTTATAGAAATCTTCACATCGATCTAATTCCTCCTCTTGCTCGTGTTCCAACTCTTTCATTTCAGATTTCTCTTTGTAAGTTGCTTTGAAGTGGCATTCACTTAAATATCTTATGACATCCATTCTATAACATTCATCATATTTACCTTTTGCAGTATATTTCAATGATTTAGAAATATTAAATGTAACTGTTTGATCATTGATGCACATAGTTTGTTCCTCTTTCTGAACATCTATCATTGTTCTTCTTGTAGCTAGGAAAGGTCTCCCCAAAATGATAGGTATCTCCTTGTCTTCCTCCATATCTAGCATAATGAAATCAACAACAAAGATAAATTGATCCACTTTCACTAAGACATCTTATAAACTCCTTTAGGATATGTTATTGAATGATCATCTAACTGCAGAGTTACAGTAGTAGGGGATATTTCTCGTAATCCCAATCTTCTAAATAATGATAATGACATAAGAATGATGCTTGCACCTAAATCACGTAAAGCTTTCCCATAAAATTTGTCTCATATTGCACACATAATTGTGAGGTTACCATGATCTTTAAGTTTTTCAGGAAGCTTTTTCTAAATTATAGCACTGCACTCCTCACTAAGTGTAATAGTCTCATTATTTTCAAACTTCATTTTCTTGTTAAGAATATCCTTCATAAACTTCACATAGCTTGGCATTTGTTCTAAGGCTTCAGAAAATGGAATATTAATTGTGAGCTTTGATCCCAATTTTTTATATGTAAGGATTTATGAAGTTGACACCACCACCACGCCAAAAACATGATCCTTATATGAAAAGTAAGTTGTGTAAAATATATGTAATTATAGACAATTAATAATGGGATTCTATGCTAGTATATGTATCATTATGAAGTAATAAAAGACTTTCTATTTAAGACCCAAATATCGATCACACAGGGAAGGTGTAAATTGACAATTATAAGTTTTACTAGGAAATTTACAGAAAATCAAATAAAATCACTGTCACTAATTTTGAATGTTGAGATGTTATCAAAACTAAAGTACTTAACTATTAGCAAAATAGAAATGCAAAGTTTTAAAAGTAAATACTGATCTACTAACTAAGTTTATGCAATGAAGATTTTTTATGTGAAAAAGCATCATTCCCACTATAATGAGCTTCTGGTGAAATGAGATGAGATAAATGTTTATAATATGTATTATGCCAAATAGGAGCAATTATAACTCTCTACCCTGATACAGTGCATAGAAAATCATTAGCTAATCCCAAGTTTAGTCTCTAAATCCGTTGCTAGGCTAGGAGGATAGCAACTCCCACTCCAGGTCCAACTTCCCTTCACCTGAAGGCTAAGTCTCGCTTTAGTTTTTTAACACTAAGACCAAATTGGGGATTTTAGTGTGTCACCCTAAAGATTCTCCAATTCTACACCCAAAAAAGAATATTTCCCTATTTATTTGCACTTAATTCCATGAACAAATTTCTCCTTCATGAAATTAAATGTGATCATCACTCTGTTGTAGAACTCATACTCCATTTCTCGGATCATATGTTTCACAACATATTTTAATAATTCAATTGGCCAGATCAAAATATAAATTAAGTTTGGAGTTGAGGAATCATCATAATTTATTTTATATTTTAACATTAACACATCATATCATCTCTTCATTTCACCATATCTCATAGTAGGGAGAAAGATAGAGTGAACTACTCAGAATTCATGAGAAAGACACAACAAAACACAAATTTCATATATAAAAGAAAGTACAACACTAATAAACAAACAAAACTTATCTGAAACTCTTTCTCAAAGCAAATCCATTGTAGCCTCTTCTTAGAAATACATGAAGAAGATATCTCTCACTTTTCTCCTTCTCTAATATAGAAAGTTTCACACTAAATCTCACCACAAAAACTCTAAACTATAAAAGAAAAATCATTAATGGACTCCAATATGGCGGTGGAATGAAAATGGATTATAAAGAATGGAGAAAATGTAGAGTGGTGGAACGTCTTGGAGCAAAAAGGAGTCACTTTCCTGATGAATTTTGGCCCCAAATAAAGCTCAAGGTCGGTTCTTCAAGAGATGCCTCCAAAAACTCTTCAAAAATCATCCAAATACATCGAACCTTCTAGAAAAGGGGCCTGAACCGCCTTTGGCGCTATCGGTGTTAGTTCTAGTGTCGTCGGCTCTGAGTAAAAAAATTCAGCTGTTGTGTTGTTCTGCGCAGTCGGCACTACCCTTGGCGCTGTCGGCACTGAGTACTTCTTGAAAAATGTCATTTTGACTCTAAATTCCATCGATTTTTCTTCCTTTTTGCTTTAAGTCCAAAAATCAACAACCTGCAAGAAAATATCAAAATACCTTCCATTAAGGTGCAATATCACCAAAAATAAGTATAAAATATGGGTCTAAAATGCATATATTTTAGGTGTATCAAGCTTCTTAAAAATTTCCATAAATTTTGAAATTGTTTATCCAACTTTTATTGATGGAGACTCTGAGGAAATGGAGGTGGTGGTTTTTTCAAATCAACTTTAGGTGGAGAAAATATCTCTCTAAACCTTTCGGATCATCCTCTACAGACTCTTCAATTTCTTTTCTCTCTACTTCAGTCTCTTTTTGAGCTTTACCTTCCAATTCTTTTCGGCTTCTAAGTTGAACAGCTTTTACTTGCTCTTTATTCTAGTCTTTTGGATTTACTTCAGTATTACTAGGAAGTGTTTTTTGGGATTTATTACTTAATAAATTTGTTATTTTTTTCAACTAATTCTCAATATTTCTTATTGTAGCTCTTTGACTTTGTAACTGATTTCCCATTTATACCACCACTTCTTCTTTAGACAACTTTTTCTCCTTAAATTGTGAATTATTGTTAAAACTTGGAGGATAAGTAGGTTTATAATTACTATTCCCTTGGTTGTTCCAGTTTCCTAATGATTTTACTTGGTTGTTCCCCTATTGTTGATTCTTACAACCTGAAGTATTATTCTAGTTAAAATATGTATGGTTCTTCCAGCCTGAGTTATAATTGTATGAATATGGGTTATTCTGCTTGTTGTTTATGACATTCAATGTTTCTAATGATAATTGAGAATCTACCATTTAACTGAATGAATTCTCTTCAATCAATGAAATTGGTTGAAAAAAATTCATTCTAAATTGGTCCAACTTCCTTGAAATTGCAAGCAACTTGATTTTGTAACATTGTAAAAGCAACAGTGTCATGAATATTGGCTACTTTCTTAAGATTTACCCTTTCAGAGGGCCATTGAAAATTATTTGTA
Organism: Phalaenopsis hybrid cultivar; assembly: GCA_002079205.1. Classification (NCBI taxonomy): domain Eukaryota; kingdom Viridiplantae; phylum Streptophyta; class Magnoliopsida; order Asparagales; family Orchidaceae; genus Phalaenopsis; species Phalaenopsis hybrid cultivar. Next base: position 12,504 of record JXCR01142015.1, read on the forward strand.
GCCATCTCTTTAATTAATGCATAAGCATCATTAAATAATTTTGACATCAATGAACAACAAACAATGACATTGATAATAGATCTAAGAGATCCAACTAATCCATTGTAATGGTTTGAATTATTAACCAATCTGGTATAGCATGGTGTTGACACTTTCTTAAGAGTTCTTTAAATTTTTCCCCTGTTTCATAAAATGATTCTCCTTCAAATTGATAAAAATATGTAATATCATTTCTAAACTTCATAGATTTTATGGCGAGAAATATTTAGCAAGGAATTTTTTCGCTAAATCATCCCAAGTTTTGATAGATCCAAGTGATAAAGAATGTAACCACATCATAGCTTTATCCCTCAGTGAGAAAGAAAATAATCTAAGTCTTATAGAATCATCTGATACACCATCATATTTAAATATAACACACAATTCTAGAAAATTGACAAGATGTAAATTTGGATCTTCAGTTGGTGCTCCCCCGAAATGATTATTTGATACCATTTAGATAACAGTGGGTTTAAGTTCAAATGAATTAGCCACTACAGTGGATTTTTGAATACTACAATGAAATTCATCCACCATAGGGTTTACATATTCTCTTAAAGGTCTAAACTCTTTAGCATTTTGATTATTTAGATTTGTCATTTCTTGAAATTTTTGAATTTTCTAATAATTTTTAATTTTTTAATTTTATTAATAGTTCTTTCTAATTCAGAATCGTAAGGAATAAGTCTTGTGGAACTTGAACTATGCATACATTACTATAAAACACATAAAATAAAACATAAAATATCAAAAAAATAAAAATATAGAAATAAGAAATTTATATAAAAATAACACTAAAATATTTCATTAATAAATCTTAAAGTTTAATAAGACTTTGTAAAAGTATAAATTTTGCTTTCTAAAAAAACTTGTTTCAAAAATTTTGTTAATTAACCCTAGCAACAATGCCAGAAACTTGATCCCGACTTTCTGTATAGATGTTAATTGCGATGTATGCGATTATATGCTTAATTTCCTTATTAATAATTATTTCTTTGCAGCAAAGCCAAAAACTTGATCCAAAGCAAAAGCTAAGTAAATTCTTTACTATGAAGCAAATATGAATAAAGTTATATTATTTAAATATGGTATATTATACATATCATCATCAAATAATATAGAACTTTTTGATTAAGCCCTGAATATCGAACTCACAGGGATAAATATAATATGCAGCTTTACAAAATAAAAGAAATTAGATAATAATATTCAACTTAGCAAAATATTCTTACTTAAACTTTAGATGCTAAAATAGGAACGAAAGTTCAATTCTTTTGATAAATTTTTGATAATTTAAAATAAATTAAGCAACTAAATAACTTAACTAAATACTTGTAAGATAAAGTCAATATAAATAAAACATTTTTTTCCTTATCATGAATCAGAAACAAATATAAAAATTATGTTGTGGAAGTATTCTAATTGTGTTGCACAAAATACGAGCAATAATATTCTTTCCCCTTACTAGAAATGCTATAAAGAACATTAGCTAATCTATAGTTTGAATAGTTTTGAAGACCGATTAGGTAGGGAAGATACTAGTTCTCACTCTAGAGTTCCCTCTTCTTCCTTCACCTAGGGGCTAACATCTCGTATCAGAACCAAAAACTATAAATCAAATTGGGGGCTTTAACCTGTCACTCTAAAGTCCTCTAATTCTACACCCTTCAAAGTTTATTTCCATATTTATTTTCACTCAACCTCATGAACTACATTCTCATCCATGAAATCAAATGTTATTCCTACCATTTGTTGACTGAGAAAATACCATCTCATATTTTACATGTTCTCACAACAAATATTAACATTTTAATTCGCCAAATCAAGAAGTAAAATGAAGTCCAAGGTTTAAAATCATCACAACTTCTTCCAACATTTAATTATATTACTTCACACAAATTCATTTTAATACTTAAACACTAATTATTTTAAGGAAAAAAAATAAAGAAAACTACTCAGAATCCATGGAGAAAACACAATGACAGTTGAGTTTAAAAGTAGAAATCATGCGCACAGACAAGAAATCTAATATAAAACCAAATATAGCACAACGATAAAAACTTATCTCAAATCCTCTCCACCAAATTTTTTAAAGTTCCACTGAATTCTCTTCCTTCACTCACAGTACAAACTAAAACTCAAAATAATATAAAAGGTGGCCGGCGGCAATTACTTTGATGAATGATGGCCGTTGGATGTGGATTGACCTCTTCCTTTGATGATCCAATACTTCTGTAAGAAAAATTTAAGATGTACCTTCGGTTTCTCTTCAAAACGTGTCTCTATTCAATGAACATTCTAGATGTTGCCTCCTTTCAAAAGCCAATTAGATGAATTTTCATGTCCATGAACTATTTCCCATGTCGTTACCAAGGGTTGCTTTAAACACCTATTCAAAAATTCATTTAAATTCAATGAATCATCAAATAACTACATTTGGCACTTAAATACGGGTTACATGATGCTTAGGCTTGGCTCTCTCTGTTTAACTGGCGCATAAGTGCTAGTCTTGGGCGCTTAGGCGCCTCAATTCATTTTTTGCACCTTCTTCATTTTTTCTCCAAATTTGATCCGTTTTCACTCCTTTTACCATTTTCATCCATTTGATTGTACCCGAAATAAAAACACACAAATATCTTTCATTAAAGCGCAATGTCTCAAATATAAGTTTAAAAATGTGTTTATAACGACTATATTTTTTAGGTGTATCAGAAGCGTTTTCTGAATTATAGAACTGTACTCTTCACTGAGTGCAATAGTCTCATTATCCATAAACTTCTTTTTCTTATTAAGTATATCCTTCATAAAGTTCTCATAGCTTGGCATTTGTTCCAGGGCTTCAACAGATGAAATGTTTATTGTTAATTTTCTCAATATTTCCAAAAATTTTCAAAATTGATTATATTTATTTTTCTGCTTCAATATTTGAGAAAATGGAGGTAGCGGTCTTTCTATAATAATTTTCATTATTTTGATATGACATTCTAACTTTAAATGAAAATCTTCACTAGATTTTTCATTTTCCACCCCTTCTTGCTCTACTTTAACTTCAACTTCTTTTTGAACTTTTGTTTCCAATTCTTTTCCACTTCTCAGTTGAATAGCCTTAATTTGATCTTTTTCTATTCATTAAGATTTACTTCAATATTATTAGGCAACGTTCCTAGAGGTCTATTGCTAAGTAGCAATACATCCTAACTAATTTTTCATGTTTCTAATTGCAGCTCATTGACTTTGTAATTGACTTCCCCTTTGTAATATTAATTCTTCCATTAACAATTTCTTCTCCTTACTCTATAAACCACTATTAAAAACTGGAGGGTAATATGGTTTATAAGTTGAATTTCCTTAGTTGTTGGAGTTTCCCAATGGTTCACAGCATTGTTCCCCCATTGCGGGTTTGCAACATTAGAGCTATTATTACTCCAACTGAAATTTAGATGATTTTTTCAACCAGGATTATAATAATTGGAATAAGAATTTTTAGAAGGATTATTTATTGCATTTAAAGTCTCATAAGAAGATTGAGATACTATCATTTTTTCCAATGAGTTTTCCTCAAACACATCATTCTTATGATCAAAATTGTTTGGTGGGTGAAAAGAAGAATGACGCCTCTGATCACAACTAGTCTTAAATGATTTCCTAGATAGATATTTTTGTTAGTTTCTAGTGTTTTTATGTTTTGTGCTAACTATGTCAGTTATTAAGACTTTTACACTTCTTTATTATGTGTTTATGTTGTATCAATGTATGACTATGTTTTTATAGTATTGTGTGTAGTAAAAATATTTTTAATGTAAGAAAAATAGTTATGTGTTGTTGTTAAATGAAGACCTTATGCATCTGAAATAAGTTAATGAATTATTGTGTATTTAAGCTTTGGAATGTTGACGAACTCAATAACTCTAATAATTGTCATTAAAACTAGAAAATTAGACTTTAGACATCCTAGATTATTTGTTCACTATCATAATATAAAAAATAAAAAAATTATGGATAGGTTTGAATGGCGTTATCGCGCCAAACCAAACCAAGAGCAAATTATTAAACCTGGATTGTCACTTTGCTCCATTTTTGACCTTGGTTCGTCTCCTTCCTCCATTATTTCACATTTTGCTCCCCTAGGGCTTGGATTTGTGCTTGATTGGCTTGGAGTTAGGACTTCAAACTCTAGATTTCATCATAATTGGGTAGGATCTTCATCTTGGTTTTGAAATTATTTTACTTCACCTTGGATTTCTTACACATTATGGGTTTGACCGAAAATCTTAAAGTTGTTTGAAATAGTGAGAATTCCATGGGTGGATGATCATTTAGTTTATAATGTGTTTGTTGGAGCCTAAAAATCATATATTTGAGATTTATTTTTACTTTTATTGGATTTTTTTACATTTATCATTTCTCTTAGAGAGGAAAAGAAAAGGGAGTATTTGCAGATATAGTGATCTGCAATCTAAGAAGATAATCACAGAATGAGGTTTTCATCATCCTGGCTAAAATGATTGAATATTTGATTATGGAGTGATAGTGAGAGAGATTTTGCTATTTCACTACCGTCATTGTGATTTCTCTTGTTTGTAAGTTTTATGTAAATTTTTCAGATGAATCTGATGATTTGGTTTATGTGAGAGGGCAGTATGTGGGTATTGGTGCTGTTCGAATCAATCATGTTTACAAGCTACATAGTGTCACTAATTTTTATTCTGAGTTCCATCCCACTGACAATGAAATGGATGAGATTATGAGATTTTTAACTGATGGTAATGGAGTATGGAAGCTTAAGAATGGACGTTGGGTAAACTTTTTTTTCTCAAAGCTTAATGTTCATTCTCGTGAATGGCACTATTTTATCTATGGTACATTGCTTCCTACTAATCAATTTAGTGAGGTAACCTAAGAAAAACTACATTGATATATTGCATTCAGATGAATAAACAAATTGACATTGGCTTATTGATTTAAAAGAATATGTGTATTTTCTCAAGAGGAGAAACTATTGAAGGTATGGGTTTTCCTGCTTTTATTACTACCATGTGTGTTGAATTAGAAGTGAAATATTAGACATGGGAAAAAGTTTTACCATCTCATAAACCTATTGGGAAAACAAATTTGGCTCAGATATTCCTTCACTTCAGCTTCAACTTCTAGACCTTCTACTTCTGGACTACTTCACTTGATATTGTAATGGAGAAATTATTTATCCAACAAGCAGATATATTAAAATTAAAGAATCAACAAAAAAAGATTAGAAGCCCATCTCTATTATAATGATGAGTATATGCAAAAGAGAGTTGATTTTGATATTGCTAATCATGAGGCGATGGAAAAATTCATAAGGGGTGACCATACTATAGTATTTCCTAATTGCAACAGATATACACCTTTTAGTATTAATGATATGGAGGAGGATTTAAATTTTGGTGATGATGAAGATAGTGATGAAGATGAAGATCATGAGTAGTTTTGTTTGTTAAATTTGTTTATGTATTTTGCTTTTATGTTTAGATTTCCTGTGGTTAGTAGTTGTTGTTTACTCGTTAAAGTTTTTATGATTAATGTCTAGATTTGCATTTGTATTGAACTAGAAAATTTATGTTTATTGCACTATATTTTTATACTATTTTTTTTTTGCTAATTACCTTCAGTTTAAATGCTAGAAAAGTTTTTTTATTTTTGTAAGACATGTTAATTTCACTTCTATTTATTACTTCTACTTGTAATATTCTGTTATTTTAAACTTTATGATTTTTCTTTCTTCATGAATTATCCTGTTTAAAATTAATTAAAAATTTAAGTTTGGGGGGGGGGGGGGGGG
>JXCR01142015.1:18462-101447 GCA_002079205.1 Phalaenopsis hybrid cultivar
TATTTTAAAAAAATAATAATAATTTAACATAACCTATGGTATGTTAGGTTAACTTTAGATAACTTATTTTGAAATTTATAAATGTTATAGAAAACCTAAGTTAAAATTTTTTAATAATAAAGGTTGATTTAGAGTTAAGATACTTAGTATAAGAATATAATATTACGTTTTTACTATTTAAAGTAATGAAAATTGTATTTTTTGAAATATTAATAATCTTAGATATTTACTTCAAAAAGAAGGAATTAAGACTTTATGAAAGATTTTTTTTCAAAGCTAATACAATTTTTTCAAAATAAGGAAATGTGAAAAGTTTTCAACTTTATGAAAAAGATGGTGGAGTTCAAAATCAATAAAGCTTATCAAGATATAGTAATCATCACATAACATGAAAAGAAAAAGAAAGAATTGAAAAATATTCTAAAGAAAAAAAGAAAAGAAAAAATTAAAAAAGGAAATAAAGAGAAAAAATAAAAAATATGTGAGGAGAATTTTGAGGAGATGCCTAATAAAAAAAATTAGCTCCACTTAAATCAACTTAAAGAAAGGAACTTTATTACATTTCTGAATTAAGGCTTAAAGTATTAGCATCCTTATTAATAAATTCCTCTTAAAGTTCTTTTTATTGTAATACTTTTAAGCATTCAAAATATGACAAAAATTGTAGTTATTCTTGAAATAAATAGAAAATCAGAACTCTAAGACTCGACTACTAAATATTCTTACATTTTAGGTTTAACCCGAGTTATTAAATTTTTTTTCCAAAATTTCACTATCACATTTATAAAACAAAAACTATAGAAATATTTAAGTTAAAATCACTTCCACAAATCATAATTTTTAAATAGTACGAAGGAGTTACTTAAGGACAAGCAACGTTTAAGTTTGGGGGAATGATCCACCTTAAAATTTCCTATTTTTAGTGCTTGTTTTATGATCGTATTATGCATTTTTAGTGAGATTGCACTTTAAAGGAAGTTATTTTGTATGTTTTTAGTTTCAGGTACATGGAATGGACATTTAGAGAAAATGAGGGGAAAATGAGCAAAAATGGTACACTTTATATGGCACCATAGCGCTGCCCCCTGGTGCCATAGTGCCACAGGCAGACGTAATGGGCGCTATAGTGCCTAAACTGGTGCTATAGTGCCAATAAATACCCTTTTAGAAGTTTAAATAAATTTGGCCAAATTTTGAAGGGGTGTTTGAAGCAACCCTTGGATATTTTTAGAGATCTATTAAAAGTGATTAAAATGGGACGAAAAAAGAGGACTTTTGGGTAGCATTTGATGTCTTTAGGTAGTTCTACTTTTGTGTTTATGTGTGAGTTTAAGTGTTTGGTGTTTGTAATAGTAAGATTTTGGAGAGATCTTCAAGGAGACTCTAGAATTTCTGTTGGGGTGAAGACATAATATATTTTATATTTGTGTTTAAGTTTTTTTCTTAAGACTTGGATCTCAACACAAATTATGTATTTTTGTTTATTCTCCATGAATTTTTAGTAGTTTCCTTCTTCTTCTTGCATTTGGGAATTAATCTTGTGGGATGAGAATGATTTAAAGATTCTTTTTTTACTTTAAAAAATTGTGATGACACTTTCACCGTTTCTTCATTAGCTTTACAAATTCGCCACTTGTGAGGTTAAAATAAATTGAGAAACATAAAGACCCAGAAAAACTAAGATTTCTCCCAACCAGTGAGTGTCACACTTCATTCTGGGTAGAAACGTTGCGATCACCTACAGGAAAGTGCAAATAGATAAGGAGATAAGTTTTGATGGGCGTAGAATTGAAGTTTCTAGGGTGACAGACTAGATCATTTATATTAATTTGATTTAGAGTTCGGATCATAAGTGTCCTTAGTAGGTCATATAGAGAGGGCACAGTGGGTAATCTGGAGGTGAGAGGCCATAATCTACTCAGCACTACTACATAAGTTGGTGAAAAACTCTAAATTAACCAATATTCTTTGCTAGCACTAGGAGGGGGTAAGGAATAGGAATGCTTCTATTTATCACAATACATCATCTTTTTTTTAGTCAATAAAATCCTACACAGATTAATATCTTTTTACAAGGGGAAAGATCTTTTCATAATATTCAAACTTGTTAAATTTACTTTATTTAACTGTTAATCTTAGTTGTTTCTTTCTGCTTTAATTTAGTCTTAACCTTTGCAGTCATATCGACATTATTCTAATTTAATGTTACTTGCAATTTAGATAGAATTTCACTATTCCAATTTAAAGAATTTAACTTTCCTCGTGGGATCGATATTTTAATTTTTAAGGGAAATCCTATATTACTTGAAATGATACGTATACTTGCGTAGTACCTCTAATGTGAAGTTTTATTATTTATTTTTTATATCAGCTCATTTATTCACACTAACTGCTAAATATAAATTGGGGCAAGTTTTTGGCAATATTTTGGAGATTAAAAATACAAGTAATTTTGGGTCGGGTCAGTAATCATGACGGATGATAAAAGGCAATTTAAACATCCTGCAAAATGCAAATGACAAACTTGTAACAAAAGAAAAGTGTCACAATCTAGTGCTCGTAGATTGTGCACTCAAATGGGTTCACTGACTTTAGAGCATGACCCAAATTGAGCAAATAACATGAAATAATTACGATATTCATATATGATTCCATAAGAAGTAAAGTGGTGTGTTCTTTGTTTAGGAGAATTACACACCAATAAGCTATCCTTGCTAGCCACCACTCAACAAAGATATGGACGTATCAAGCCAATATTCATATATGATTCCATAATAAGTAAAGTGGTGTGTTCTTTGTTTAGGAGAACTACACACCAATGAGCTATCCTTGCTAGCCACCACTCAACAAAGATATGGGCGTATCAAGCCACACACATATGGTGGCGTATGTGTGTGACGACATCACAAGTACGATGTTCAAGGAGACACCATGTGCAAACAAATTCCAAAGGCATAAATCAATTTTTCATGCAATAGTATTTAACATATCACATAACATTCATAAATATTATTTTTATTTGCACATACGAGCATGAATTCAAGAAATTAACATGACATGTAAGAGATGCAAAGGCAGGTGCAAGAAATAAGACATGCAAATGAGGTTGGCCAATTGACCCATTGGATTGACTGAGAATGGTTGATCGGGCATGAAAGGATTTCCTCAATCTCTAGATCAAGGTGGCTTCAACCCATTTATCAAGGGATGAAGCTGTCGAACAATCATGTGGTTACTAGGTTCCTAGCTAATTAGGAATATATGCTAAACATTTGAGGATAAATCACAAGGATTCATGCAGGATAATCAATAAATATGGCTCCCTAGCCTATCAGTCTCATCTACTATAGAATCCTAGACTTAATTTCATAGCATCAGACCTAAATGGCTAGCTAGAAATGAAATTTTATAGGTTCAAAGATATTATCACCTAATGTTTGGAGGTGCATTCAATTTCTTAAAGCACCATCATCACATGTGAAGTGGTTGATCTTTCTTTCCTCTCCTACAGAATCTCACAAGGTATACAGAGAAAGGGAGTGGGAGCACATAAGGTATGAAAATATCGTTAATAAATAATTCTAGCATAAGATAACATGATAAAAAAATACCTTTGATGGAAGAGTCGCTCAAGACTCTATACGTCGCAATGTCATTGCGACCTCGTACGTGGTCAGAGCTCTGGCAAGGCTTTTGCTCAAAAGGAGAAGGAAAAGATGGAGATCACTGGTGGCTTGGTTCACTACTTGTAATGAGATGGTTTTGACATGAAGGTCTTCCCATAAGGGGGAACGCTAACCAAGGGAGAGATGACATAGACTCTTAGGTAGGAGTAACATAAAAGTAGAAGCATGTTGGGATTTTCTTATCTCTGCATGTTGCAATCCAAGCTTCTTCAAGTTGTAGCCTTGATTCTAGGGCTCTTAGTGAAACTAAGAGTTAGATTTCATGAGTAGTAGAGTAAGGGAGCTTGTTGTCTGAAGAGTAGAGAAGCTCGTGACAATAATAGTAGAGTGGGAGCAAGTTCTTGATAGAAGCTATCACTGTAGGGTTTTCGGTGGCTCTTCTGGGTAGGACCGGTGGGGTGGAAAGAGAAGGAATGGTGAGATGAGGCTTGAGAGAAGAAAATCAGGAAAGTCGTGAGAAAATGAGATCTTTTAGGGCATCATCCAAAAGAAGGATTATGTTTTGATAGTGAGTGAGGAGGGAAATTGAATTGAGAGTCAGAAAAGAGGATGATAGAGAAGATATCAGATGGGAGGGCGCTAGGGCTTACAATAGTGTTAGAGATAGTGAGTGATAGCCCACTGGCATAAAGGAGTGTTATGTCTTTGAGTGGTAAGCCGGTGATAGGGCTTCGACTGCCGGTGGGAAGGGAGACTGAGGTGGGTAGGTGAGCGGCACATGTGGGGAGAGGGTCATGAAAAATGTGGGCCTCTCGAGGGTTTTTTGGCTAGAGACTAGGGTATCCATTAGGAAGGAAAAAGAGAAATAAATATAATTTTCTTTCCTTCTTTCCTTTTTAAATTTTTAAATACCTTGATGCATGTGCCATTAACTCATACATGAAACTCTAGTAATATGGGTATCCTCCTTAGGCAGAGTCGACGTTTCAGACATGCTCACATGGTCTATTTTATGATTGGAAGTCATTTGGAAAAATTCTTCAATGATCGAGCTAATTAAAGCCTAATTCATCTACGATGTGGTCTCTATTGATGGTCTTCATCACAAGAATGTATGTATCAACAAACTATAATCTCATGATATAGAAACAAATATTAGACAAGAAAGACATACAAAATTAATGCCAACACCAAAAATTATTCTACTTCTCCTCCACAAGCAACTTCTGCCAGATGACCTTGCAGATCATGGTAATAGTTGTGACAAAATCAGAACTGTATGGTAGTTTTGCCTTTTCCTTTCATCCATTTTTGAAGCTTTAAACATGTTCATTCTTTCATTAGCCTCTAGTGGCCGTTTACTGCAATATATATACTATATGTACAATTATTTTGCTGCTCCTTGCCACTAAAAACTCTATTGAATAGTTTTAATCCTTTTATAATATTAACCATCTTGCATCTCAACTATTCAAAGTGTCATAAATTTTATTTCTACATTTTCTTGCACAGCTCCAGTTGATCATCAGGCTTGATATGAGGAGCTTGGAAATGCCTCAGTAAGAAATGTAGAAGGTGTAATTAAATCTATTGTATCTAATTATCTTGATAACTCAACAGACACATTCTTCTTCTCAAGCTGGTGTAAACTCTACCTCTATAAGCTTGGCTTTCTTAATCGACTTGGTGTATATCTTCTTAAATCTACTATTTTTGTTTTTTCTATGAGTTTTGATGAAGGAAGGCTTGAAAATCCAACACTTGAGTTTTCCTTAACTGGTATCCTACTGGGTTTGGTACAAATTGAGAAATTGCTACCTCATTCATAAGAAAGTCTGTCAATGGTTCCTTATCTGATGCTTCTTTTGGATTGGTTACTATGATAACTATATTATTAGACAGTATGTCAAAGTCATCAAATATTGTGCAAAATTTAATGATAAAGTAGTTCATCATTGACTCCAGTTAACTACAAGTTCAACACTATCATTAAAGAAAAATATGAGCTTGCCGATGGATTTCTGCAATAAGAATGCAGGGATAAATTCTATCCATAGCATAATAAAAAATTTTCATTTATTTAGAAACTTTTTAAATATTTTTTCCTCAATAAAAGAAGAAATCAATTGAAAATTTTGCAAATTATAATTGAAGCACATTTAGAGTAAATTTTGAAAGATTTGTTCAAAATAATTTCATGCTTAAATAAATTGATTGGAGTTAAAATGATTAAAGTCTTATGAGTTAAATAAGCAAATTATTTGATAATGTTAATTCATAAACTAAAGATAACAATGATTAAATTTCTTTTTAGAAATTTGGAGATTCAATAGTGAAATGACTCCCAATTAAAATTTCAAAATATATTTTATTAATCAGAAAATCTTCTTATGGCACTATGGACTTTTTTTTCAGGTAATGCTAATTGATGTGGAGCATGGGATTTTCACCCTTTCAATGAACTAACTGATAAGAACCCCATGGTAAAGTTTCTTTATAATGAATGGACCCTCCCATGTTGGTTCAAATTTATTATCGACTTTTTAATTAGCGAGTATCAGTCTTTTATGGACTAAGACCAATTCTTCAATTTGAAAAGTCTAGGGTTGAACTAATTTATCATTGGTATGAACCATTCGAGGTTTATACAATTCAAGATTTAGGTGAGCTGACAAGCATACTTCTTTTATATTTTCTAAATCTTCTAATCACAGTTTGACGTTTTATTATAGAGAATTTTTCTAATAAGTGGTGATCTTAGGAAAGAAATTTGTACTTCTTAGGGGAGTACTACCTCAAACCTACAACATAAGGCAAATGGAGTAAATTGTTTTAGGTTTTGGTATGTTGTTTCATAAGCCCATAATGCTTCCACTAGCTACTCATGCCACTATCATTTGTTACTTTTTAGTGGTTTCTTCAAGATTTGTATCAACACTTTATTGAACCCTTTTGTGAATCCATTTGCTTTGGAATAGTATATTGTTGAATATCTCCAATATATGTTGTGATGTTTCAGAAAGCTTTTCAACTTTGGTACTATGAAATATAGAACCATTATCTAATATCACCTATTAGAAAATGTTCAACAAATAAATAGCATGGTTTTTAAGGAAGTGAAGTAAATGATGAGCTTTCATTTCTCTTAGAAGAATGACTTCTACCCCCTTTGAGAAATAATCATATGTTGCAAGTATAAACCTATGCTCATTTGATGAAAGATGGATGACAGGTCCCATGATATTCATTAATCATGGTTGGCCAATAATAGCTCATTATCTTATTTTTTGCTTTCATCTTAGAGCCATATTGATGAATCCACATAAGCTTGAATGTATCTCTTTGAAGAACTTTGGGATTCATGCTTGTCTAAGCAATTTAACCACATATAATCAATGTAACTTTGATAAAGTGTGTCAATGATGAAAGTATATGATAAAGTTCTTAATTTTAACAGATGTGCCATTGAATTATATTTAGGTAATTTCCCTCTCACAAATAATCTAAGAAAGGTTATTTCCAATCAACTGAGTCTTCATTTATCGCTATGGTAATTTTCTAGATGTAAATAAATATATTCCACATTAATTGGAGAGAGGATCCGACAACCCTGAACTTAAATTAGCATGGATTATGTATCTAAATATATTATCTACTTCGTCATCTTTGCTAAATCATATGCAATTATGTTACTACCATGAGATATTTGATACAATGTGGCATTGGAAATCTATTCAATTAAACTCATTATATATTGATAATACCGATGGATTCAAGATTTAAAAATTTTATATAATCCAATCTGATTGATCAAAATCTGAATCCTCAAAAGCTCTAACTTCTTAAATGTTTATTAGAATATTCAGATGTAGTTTAATAATCATGGCTTCATACTCCACTTCGTTGTTAGTACATGCCTCTAACAGATGGTAAGAAAATAACATCATTCCTCACCCAAGGGTTTTTAATGCAATTCTTATAACTGCTTTCCTATAAATAACCACTTTTATATTAACATCTTTCTTTACTGATGAAGTACCATCAAAGTAAAATCTCCAGCATGGTTTCTCTTGATCTTATAATGTTATGATTTTCTCATCAAGTTGATCATCATTCAAAGTAGCATCAACAGGTAAAGAGTCGGCTACTAATAGCTTTGTCAACGTTTGGCCCTTAAAAGCATGTAAGGAACCAATGTACTAATCCTCCAGACAAATTTAGGAGTTCCTCAAATGTTGTAAAGGATTAAACTTAGAGATAGGACTAATTTTTTTGTGAGAGCATTGTCGGCGTTATTTCGGGGATGGTTTGGTTGTGGGGTTGCCCGTAAGAAGCTGTTGGTCATCAGAATCGAAATCCCGTCGCCCACTTTGGAAGGACGTTGAGGTATGAAATCAAACTGACCCCATATTTTTCATAGCTTAAACTGAAAGAGCACTGTACCTCAAATCCTATATCTATCCCGAAGGATAAACACAAGAATTGAGGATGAGACTCAATCAAATAAACTAAAGAAAGTATGACATCCGTTTGGTCTGCGAAACCTTTGTATTTGCCGACAAGTTCCTTATTTAATATAAATGAATAAATAGGGTTTATATTAAGCTGGGTTCGGACATGCTTCCTATAAGCGCAAGTCCCTATAGTTAATTACATCCTAAATGACCAAAGTCACTTAAGAAGACTCGATAAAAATCAGGAAATATTATCTTCAAGTAATTTCAAAGAGTAGGACTCTTCAACGAAATCAGATGTAGAGGTGTGAAAGGGGATTGGTTCAAATTTGGAACATTTTATTGTAGAATCCAAAGGAAGAAGGACTAGGGGATGTCATGGATCCAGACAAGAACTCCGGTGACTTCCCAAGCTATCCTATTGTTTGGCTTCAGTTTTGAGGAGAAATATTTTAAGTGTTTCATTCTGCAAATTTTTTTAGTTAGGGCTTACATTAGTGTGAAATTATCACACAAATAGCCTGAAAGATGTGAGGATTTAGGTCGTGACGAACGACAACCTCAGAATCCTAAGACGAGTTAGGGCTTGATGTGAGGATTTAGGTCGTGACAAACGACAACCTCGGAATCCTAAGACGAGTTAGGGCTTAGTACAACAGAGCTATACAAAGGCCTAAAGATGAGGTGAGGATTTATGTTGCATAAGCAGACAACCTCAAAATCCTATGGCTTGGTTGTTTAATTCATAGCAAGGCTATGCAAAGGCCTAAAGATAAGGTGAGGATTTACATTGCATAAGAAAGCAACCTCAAAGTCCTATGGCTTTGTTGTTTAAGTCAAAGGAAGGAAGATTGGTTTAGCTCGGGAAGACAGGTTTTGCTGTTGAAGATGGTCGTGTTGCCCACCATGCTAGCTCCAAGCTCATCACCGCGACAAGTTTGAGTTATCTAGTGTGTCAAGTTATAATGTCAAATCAGGTGACCCTATGGTTGAATTTCTTTAAATTTTATGAGGGCATATTAAAGTTGATTAGAGTGACACCGGTTAGGATCCNATTTTTTAAATTTTATGAGGGCATACTAAAGTTGATTAGAGTGACACAGGTTAGGATCCTACGGTTCCCTCGTTCTGTCATCACTATTTTCTATTGGATTCACTTAGTCCAAATGAACTTATCAAACCCAACTTAATGAGGGTTCCCTCGTTCTGGTATCACTATTTTCTGTTGGATTCACCTAGTCCAAATGAACTTATCAAACCCAACTTAATGAGTTCCATAATTTCATTTAAACCGTGGNATGACCCTCAAATTCAGAATCATGACATTTTTATAATTTCCTCAATTTCATTATAAGGCACTGTCGGCGCTATTTTTGGTTGGAGGAGTTGCCCGTAAGTAGCTGTCGATCACCGGAATCGAAATCCCGTTGCCGACTTCGGAATGACGTTTTAATTTACTTATATATTTAGTTTTAGAAAAATATGAAATCAAACTGACCCCATATTTTTTCATAGTTTAAATGAAAGAGCATTGTACCTCAAATCCTGTATCTATCCCGAAGGATAAACACAAGACTTGATGAGACTTGAAACTAAGGAAATATGACATCCGTTTGGTCTGCGAAACATTCGTATTTGCCGACAAGTTCCCATATTTAATATAAAGAATTAAATAAGGTTTATATTAAGTTGGGTTTGGACATGCTTCCTATAAGGGCAAGCCCCTATAGTTAATTACGAGTTTATATTAAGCTGGGTTTGGACATGCTTCCTATAAGGGCAAGCCCCTATAGTTAATTACAGGTATATTAAGCTAGGTTCAGACATGCTTCCTATAAGGGCAAGCCCCTATAGTTAATTACATCTTAATGACCAAAAGTCACCTAAGAAGACTCTTGATAAAAATCAAGAAAATTTATCTTCAAGGAATTTCAAAGGGTAGGACTATCTAAGAAGACTCTCAATAAAAATCAAGAAATATTATCTTCAAGGAATTTCAAAGGGTAGTAGAAGACTCTCGATAAAAATCAGGAAATATTATCTTCAAGGAATTTCAAAGGGTAGGACTCTAGCTCTCGATAAAAATCAGGAAATATTATCTTCAAGGAGTTTCAAAGGGTAGGACTTTTCAATGATAAAAATCAGGAAATATTATCTTCAAGTAATTTCAAAGAGTAGGACTCTTCAACGAAATCAGGGTAAGCCCCTATAGTTAATTACATCTTAAATGACCAAAGTCACCTAAGAAAACTCTCGATAAAATGAGAAATATTATCTTCAAGGAATTTCAAAGGGTAGGACTCTTCAACGAAATCGGACGTAGAGTAGAAATATTATCTTCAAGGAATTTCAAAGGGTAAGACTCTTCAACAAAATCGGACGTAGAGGTGGAAAGATTATCTTCAAGGAATTTCAAAGGGTAGGACTCTTTAACGAAATCAGACGTAGAGGTGTGAATATTATCTTCAAGGAGTTTCAAAGGGGAGGACTTTTCAATGAGATCAGATGTAGAGGTGTGAAAGAGAATTTCAAAGGGTAGGACTCTTCAACGAAATCGGACGTAGATGTGTGAAAGGGGACTAGTTCAAATTTGGAACATTTTTATTGTAGAATAAGTTTCAAAGGGTAGGACTTTTTAATGAGATTGGACGTAGAGGTGTGAAAGGGGATTTGTTCAAATTTGGAACATATTGTTGTAGAGTCCAAAGGAGGAAGAACTAGGAGATGTCATGGATCCAGAGGAGAACCTCGGTGACTTCCCAAGCTATCCAAATGTCTGGCTTCATTTTGGAGGAGAAATATTTAGGTGTTTAATCCTGCCAGTTTTATTAGTTTGGGCTTACATTCATGTGAAACTATCACACAAATAGCCTGGAAGATGTGAGGGTTTAGGTCGTGACGGACGACAACCTCGGAATCCTAAGATGAGTTGGGGCTTATATTGTATAACAGGGCTATACAAAGGCCTAAAGATAAGGTGAGGATTTACGTTGCAAAACAACCTCAAAGTCCTATGGCTTTGTTGCTTAAGTTTAAGGAAGGAAGATTGGTTTAGCTATCAAAGTCCTATGGCTTTGTTGTTTAAGTCTAAGGAAGAAAGATTGGGTTAGCTGGGGAAGAAGGTCCTATGGCTTTGTTGTTTAAGTCTAAGGAAGAAAGATTGGTTTAGCTGGGGAAGATAGGGTTCGGCTATGCAAAGGCCTAAAGATAAGGTGAGGATTTACGTTGCATAAGCAAGCAACCTCAAAGGGTTTAAGTCTAAGGAAGGAAGATTGGTTTAGCTGAGGAAGACAGGTTTTGCTGTTGAAGATGAGTTAGGGCTTATATTGTATAGCAGGGCTACACAAAGGCCTAAAGATAAGGTGAGGATTTATGTTGCATAAGCAAGCAACCTTGAAGTCCTATGTATTTATTGTTTAAGTCTAAGGAAGGAAGATTGGTTTAGCTGGGGAAGACAGGTTTTTCTATTGAAGATCTTGTTGTTTAAATCTAAGGAAGGAAGATTGGTTTAGCTGGGGAAGATAGGTTTTGTTGTTGAAGATAGTCGTGCTACCCACCATGCTAGCTCCAAGCTCCTTGCCGCGATGAGTTTGAGTTTTTTAGTGTGTCAAGTTATGATGTCAAATTAGGTGGCCCTGTGGTTGATGTTCTTTAAATTTTATGAGGGCATGTTAAAGTTGATTAGAGCGACACCGATTAGGATCCTACGGTTCCCTCGTTCTGGCACCACTATTTTCTATTGGATCACTTAATCCAAATGAATTTACTAAACTCAACTTAATGAGTTCCATCATTTCATTTAGACCGTGGGAAGTCTCGTTAGCAACCGTAGGTTACCTCCTCCGAAGGATTCCCGATCATCCGATAGAGACATCTTAATCAATTCTAGTTTTGTGTGATACTTGTGATTAAATTTTGAGTTGTTTTATATTTTGAATGTTGTGGCGGTGAATTTTATCTTAGTCGATTTTAGTTTTTGTTTTGGTTTTGGTTTTGTGGTTATCCTGATAGTTTTAGTTTTCATGCAGGGTGGCATCATTGTTCAGCATGCAAGTTTGCAGGTATAAAAGGACAGTATGAAAGTACAAGAAAGACAACGTTGAAAACTGTAAAACGTACATGGCATGTCTTCTCGTTCCACCACCTGAAACTCAAAAGGCATGTTAAGGCAGTTTATATGAAATAGGGAAGTAAAATTTTGATGACCTATCTAACCCTAGGTCATATCTTGGTGGGTCCTTAGGAGTTTAATTAAGGATGATATTTCCAAGCAAATTATATTAAGTTTAGTAGATCTCCGAGGTATCCAACAGATCTAGAGAAAGAAGTAGGTCTGTGCTACTCTCTCACTGCCTGGTGGAAAATCCCGAGTTCTTTTAACTTATTATGTTGCTTAATAATTCATCCTATAAAACACCCTAATGCTTGATGAACATTGATGTATCAATTATCTCTGAGAGTAAGGTAACTATCATCTGTAGTTTAATTTTGAAAATTATGTCGGTGAAAACCCTTAATAAGATAAGTTAGTGTTGTTGGAACACTTGAACAAATTTTGGTCCTAATTGGGCTTGTAGTGTTTGAAAGGCGTCTTAGTTTTAAATGATATTTACTTTTTTAATCCTCATTTAAATGAAACTTGATTTAGTCTAAGTCACTACTAAGCCCTTAAGACCTAGGTGAGTGTCTTGGTTAGTTTTGAAAAAAATAAGCATTAGGTGGTCATGATTCATGATTTGAATTTTATTTGAAAATTAAAGTAGGGGTGTTAAATTGGTTAATTATTGACTTTAAAAGTCATACCCCTAAATCCTGGGTTCATTTTATTTTAATAAACTTCCAAATTTTAATAATTTAGAAATTTATTAACTCATCTTTTCAATTAGGAAAGTGAGATTGGTTTCTACCAATTAATCCCTTGTGTTTCAAACATCCAAATTAGGATCAGAGGTTACCCATTTTCCTCCTTGAATTAAGCCTAAATGCTAATTAAGGCTAAATTTTTAAAATTACACATTTGCCCCTAAGGCTCTAACACTTCATAATTTGTCAAATTCAATTTGAATGACTTTGAAATTTTTATTCAAGCTCAATAATGAGTCAATTAAGATATCAGAAGAGAAAATATGATTTTTGAAAATTTAATTTAATTTATATAATTATTTTCATGTAAAAATAGGATTTTTCAAAGAAAATTCTTAACTTGACCAAGTTAAATTAAAATCCTTTCAAATTTTTATTAGAGATAGACTTAGACTAGTGAAGCCTTTGAATTAAATTTCTTGATTTTTTGAATTTTATTTGAATTTTAAGAATTATTTTTATTTCTGGGGTATTTCTTAAATGTAAAATATTTTAAATGGGGAAAATTAAGTTTTATATCTTTAAAAAATCTTCCTGATGTTAGAGAACTTAGAGAAGAAAATTTAATATTTTTTTTAATTTTATTTGATTTATTGGAATTATTTTTAGTGGAAACCCATTTTTAGCATTTAAAATTATTTTTAAGCTTTAAAATTCAGTATCTTTATTTAGAAAATCAGAAAAAATATTTTGACTATTCTTGAGTGCTTAGAAAGCAATTTAGAACATTTCAATGAATTTTATTTTTTTTTTGTGATTTTTATAGATTGTTAATTATTTAAATATTTAAAATAGGTTAAAAATCAAGTTTTTATTTTAAACTTCATTTTATTTTTCGAAAATACCCCTGATTATAGAAAACTCAAAAAAATAAGTTTTTATAGATTTTTTAGTTATATTTTGATTTTTATAAATCATTTAAGTGCCAAAAATGTTATTTATATTTAAAAATCAACTTAAGTTACCAAAACAACTCAAAATGCTTTGAAATTTTTATGGTGAGTTCTTTGGATCCTAAACAATAGTGGAAATCAAAAATTAAGTCATTTTGTTGTTTGTATTTTTCAAAATTAATTACCTTAGTGATTTAGGGTTTGCAAAAATTAGGTGTATTTTGAATGACTTGGCTCATGAGAAATTTTCCTAAAGGCTCTCTAGTCATCATAAACCTTCCAAAATTGTCTTGGATTTTTCTAAGTAACATGCTAATTTTCATGATTATTTTAAGTAAATAATGCACATAAATTTGAAAAATATGATTCTCTGTCTAGGGACCTCCTCTGACTTTGTAAAAAACAAGGAATGTTCCCTAAGACCGAGGCAACAATATGCTAAAATTTCAAGCCATGATGATATCACTACATGCATGAAGAATCAAAACATCCAAATCAGGGTTTAATTAATTAAAATAAAATATGCATCACATGGACTTAAAATTATTTCCACATTGTTTTCCTTTGTTCACTGAGCAAGAGGGTATTTTTATTTTATTTTTATGATTTTTCTACACAAAGATTTGATTTTTTAAAGTTATGGATTATTTTTTGATTTTTTAAATCCCCCATTTATCTATTTAAACAGCGCGGCGCCATGTAGATCCTAGGCAGCTCTGAACTCCATGCGGCGAGCTCCCATTTGTCACCACCATCCACATAAGCAGCCACGCGTCCCACTATTCATGTAAGGAAGTGTTGTTTGTCTTCATCTCAACAGTCCATTCGATAAACGCTCGATCGGACGACGCTTCGTCATTGTCCCCGATAGCTTAGCCCGAGAACCGTCCATCTTCTAGCCTTATGATCTCTCTCATTTCTTAACCAAATTGGATGATTTTTTTTTAAATGCTCGTATAGACTAGACCATCACATCCATAAGGTGATCAAGTCATCAAATTAACTCTAAGTAAATGGAGAATCAAAAGAGGCTCGAGAGGGGGAGAGATTTTATACCTTTGCTCTAAGAAGTGAAGCTTTGATCAGAGAGACTTGGCACATTCGTTGTGATCCAAAGAGGCTAAGGATTGAGTCTCTGATCTTGGTGTAAAGCCTAGGTATGATTTCAATCACGGTCGGATTTGGGTGTTGGTCTAGAGCTATAGTAGAGGCTCTGTGAAAGGGGAATTTGATGGGGCTTGAGCTTCTTTCACTATTGTGAAGGTGTGGGTGAAATTAATTTGAGTTTGGTGGCTGTGGAGGAGTATTGGGCTCTGTGCTGGTTTCCGGCAAGATTTTGAGCTCAAAATTGAACTCCGGCAGTGGAAATTGGTGAGGGAAAATAGTTGGAATGCACTGAGGAGATCTTAGGGAAGCTCTGTGGTCAGTTTGGAGAGGTCTCTCAAAGAAATTTTTAGTACTACTTCCCATGGTTGTGGGAGGTGGTTTTTATCAAAATGGCTAAGGGGTGGCTGCCATGGCCAATTAGGGGGTGCATTGTGCTGCTTAGGTGGAGGGCAGAGGAGCTCTATAATTTAATTTGGCTGAGTTGGCTTCTAGGTTTAATTTAGGTGAAGTTCCATGGGGCTGGCTCTCGGTTTTGAGCTTCTACGGTGACTAGCTCGTCCATCCATGATAGGGGGAGGTGGCTAGGTGCTCAGGTCATCTAGGGGAATCTGTCAAAGCAATTTAATGCAATGGGGTTTAGTTTTGGTAAGGGTATCTTAAGCATGTGTATTTTTGGAAATAAGATCCCTTAATTTGGGAGACTTTTGGTCCATGGCTCATCTAGCTTGGGTTACATGGGTTTCGGCTCAGTCTTTGGGTCTAACCAATGGCTGAGGTGGAGTTAATTTGATTGCTTTAAGGTGGTTAGGCCATTTTTAATGCATGGGTTCAATGTGGGTTGAAGTGATCAAAGCTTAGGTTTGGGCTAGGATAGCCATGTAAAGTTACCCAATTTATTGATCAACATTGTGTAGATGATTGTTATTTTTAGTTCCATTGGTGAAGAGTTGAAGTTATTTTGAGTTCAATTGGTAGGTCAATTTGAGGGATTTTTGAAATTTGGTCAATTTGGGCATGTTAGGCTAGACATGGGTCTAGATTGGGCTAGCCTTAGGCTAAGTCCAAATTGAATGGTTCAAATGATCAAGGGAGATGTTGTGAAGATTTTTCATGAAGGTATGGAGTGGAAATTTTAGGGTTAAGGCCTTCAATTTGGTGAGACTTTGAGACATGGCCAATTTGGGGCAAATTTGGAGCTTTTTGGACTTAGGTTGAAATCAAATAAAATTGAGGCCTCACCAAGGCCACTTGAAGGTCAATTTTGATGTATTATGATGTTATTAAGGTTTTTCAACATAAATTGTGGCCAATTGAGTGGGCTATGGGTTCAATTTGGTGGAACCAAGTCTTGGGGCCAAAATTGGGGTTTTTACCTAAATTAAAATTTAGTTCAAATCATGGGTTAATTGAGCTTGGATTTAGTCTAGATTGGTCACATCAATGGTGAATTTTAATTTAGAATTGGAATTAGGGTAAATTGAGACCAAATTTGATAAACATTTGGAGTGATTTGGGAAAAATATGGGCCTTTAAAGGGTAATTTGGGGTTTTGGTCAAAGATGGTCAAATTGGTTAAATTGGGTCATGTGATAGTTGAAAAAAATGAAATTGGGAATATTTGGGAGGTTTTGGAAATTTTTAGGATTTTTTGGAATTTTTGGAATTTTGGGGTGAGGAGGGGTATTTTGGTAATTTGGCCAATTTTGGTGATTTTGGGTAGTTTTGGGTGTTTTCAAGGTGTTTGAAATGATTTTTGAACCAATTTGGCTATTTTGGGTAGATTTACAAATTTTGGCCAAATTTGGGGTCCCAAAGGTATCTAGGTAATTTTGGGGAATTTAGGGGCAAAAGGCTAGGTTGGGTATCTTGGTAGAGTTAGAGTGCCAACCACTATCAATAAGCCATGGACCAATGGAAACCCCCATTTTGGGTCCTCTATGTAGTTGTCTTAGCTAAACCCTAGCCCAGGGCTAATGGGTTTAGGGGATCACCTACAGGAGTCTCCCAAAAGTATCAAGGGACCAGAGCCTGGAAATTTTGGGTTTAGGGTAGTGAGTGATTGTGAGTGTAAGTGATTGCCTTAGCCCTAGTCCAACACCCAGGGTTAACCCTAAAGTCCAGCAGTCCTAAGGGTGACTTATCTTGAGTTCCCCCATAGTGACCCCACCTACTAAGTGCTAGAGGTTAGAACCAATATGTGGAACTTCAAGTTGAGTAGAGAAGAGTTTGGAATTTCTAATGGTGAGGGTTGCTCATCTAGTTTTCTAAGAATAGTCAGTAGGAAAGTTTTATGGCTAGACCTTAGGCTACTAAAGAGGAAAAACTAAACCTCAACCAAAAAGTGAGGTCAGTCATATGGCTAGACCTTAGGCTACTAAAGAGGAAAAACTGAACCTCAACCAAAAGTGAGGTCAACTATTTAGACCTTAGGCTACTAAAAGGGAAAAACTAAACCTCAACCAAAAGTGAGGTCAACAAATGGTCCCCAAGTGTTGACCGATAAGATCAACAAAACCAATACAAACTCCTAAGTCGACATACATAGAAAGGAGTGTAGAGTTGTGTGTGTGATTTGTTTCCACTGGGAAATTAGCAGATGATCGTTTAATTGAAATCAAGGAGTAGGGACCCTCGCTGGGAATGGGAGACTGAATTTTGACTTCTGAAATTTCAGGTATTCATAAAGGATGGGAGTCAGTATATAAGTGCTGACCCCAAGGTGGGAATTGAAATTTGGGTATCAATCATGAAATAAGAATCAGATGCCATAATCCATTTAAGGTGGTCTTGAATCTTATTTCAAAATATGAGAATAGGAGTGTGTGGGAGGACTGAATCGAGATGGAAAGCACAGAGGCTCACATCCAGCTCCAAAGGGTAACAACAGTGTAGAAGACGGCGACCGTTAAGGATATGTCTCCAGAAAGAAAGCACTGTACCAGTTCTAATTACCACTAGGGAGTTGTATTCAAACTTACATGTGACGGGGAGAATATATGTCACGTTAGAAAGGAAAGCGCTAGGGCTCACATCCAATCTCAAGTGATGACGAAGAAAAAGTTTGCTACATTGAACAGGGAAGCACTGGGACTCACATCCAAATTAAGAGGTAACAAGAAAATATGTACATCACTTTAGGAAGGAAAGCACTAGGACTCACATCCAACCTAAGAGGTGACAAGAAAATATGTGTGTCACGTTAGGAAGGAAAGCACTATGACTCATATCCAACCCAAACGGTGACAAGAGAATATATGTGTTATATTGAGAAGGAAAGCACTAGGACTCATATCCAACTCTAGAGGTAACAAGAAAATAAGTGTGTCACGTTAGGAAGGAAAGCGTTGGGACTCATATCCAACCCAAGCAGTGACAAGATAATATATGTGTTACATTGAGAAGGAAAGCACTAGGACTCATATCCACCTCAAGAGGTAACAAGAAAATAGAAGTGTCACGTTAGGAAAAAAAGTGCTAGGACTCACATCCAACCCAAACAATGACAAGAGAATATATGTGTTACGTTGAGAAGGAAAGCACTATGACTCATATCCAACTCAAGAGGTAACAAGAAAATATGTGTGCCACGTTAGGAAGGAAAGATCTAGGACTTACATCCAACCCAAGCAGCGACAAGAGAATATATATGTTATATTGAGAAGGAAAGCACTAGGACTCATATCCAATTCAAGAGGTAACAAGAAAATATGTGTGTCACGTTCGGAAGGAAAGCGCTGGGACTCACATCCAAGCCAAGCGGTGACAAGAGAATATATGTGTTACATTGAGAAGGAAAGAACTAAGACTCACATCCAACTCAAGAGGTAACAAGAAAGTATGTGCGTCATGTTAGGAAGTATAGTGCTAGGACTCACGTCAAACCCAAGCGGTGATAAGAGAATATTTGTGTTACATTGAGAAGGAAAGCACTAGGACTCATATCCAACTCAAGAGGTAACAAGAAAATATGTGTGTCACGTTAGGAAGGAAAACGCTAGGGATCACATCCAACCCAAGCGGTGACATGAGAATATATGTGTTACATTGAGAAGGAAAGCACTAGGACTCATATCCAACTCAAGAGGTAACAAGAAATTATATGTGTCCTTATGCAGAAAATATGTGAATAGAATATGAAAATATGTGAAGAAATCAAAATTTAGATACTGATTCGGAAATGAGAATTGAATTTTAGTTACCATTTTTTAAAAGAAAGTCAAAAGTCAGGGACTGACCTCAAAGATTAAGGATAGGATGTCATGTTCCATTAAAGGGGGTCTTATACCAATCTCGAATATGGGGAGTCAAAATTTGGGTACTGACTCCAAGAGTCAGATGAAAACAGTGTAGAGAGTTTGAATTTGCAGAAATGTGTCATGTGAAAAGGTTGGTTTTGTTGAAGAATATTTGTAGAGTTTTGTGGGATTTTGTGCAGAATGTGAAATTCCGCGAGGATGTGAAGAGAGTTAATGCAGATAAAGATGGTTGTGCTGCGCACACAAAGAGTAAGAAACTCTGAAAATGAGAGAATCCACTCAACAGATTGTGAGTGTAAGTGATTGCCTTTGTGTGATGCATTATCTTTGGCGGTCACCCTCAGCAGTGAAGGTAATCCCTCTTTCTCCTTGCAGCTGACTACATTCATGAGAGGACCTTTGTAGTCCATGTCGACTTGGCTAAAGTCCATGTTGAAGTCTATGGTACCGCCCTATGGCGCCATCTCCTCATTTAGTGCGAGGCTCCAACCATCCTTGAAAGCAAAGATCAGCCTTTGTCCCGACATTTTTCTGCAAACGACAGGAAAATCGCCAGTGGGCCGAAACTTGGCATGAACAAGAACTAAACAAAGTATTTATTGAAGTGAATTTTAGCTTATTTTAGTGAAATGAATTGTTTACTTATATATGAATTTTGATTAATGTTTTGTGGAACATTAAGTTTAAAAGTGGAAAGGAGAAAATTTGAAGTTTAAATTTTTTTCTCAAAATTTTTATTATATTGAGGTTAATTACAAAATTTGGACCCGGTCATATGCATTTGGCCACATTGATAACCCCAAAACAATTAAAGTTTTAAAGTTTCAAAGAAAGCGAAGGCAAGCGACATCAGGTTGCGTAATAAGTTTTTAGATATCATCCATTTATTGGTAACATGGGTCTTTCGCCTTGGAAGTTCACTAACTGGTAGGCTCTTCTTGTGTAGACCTTTTCAACGACAAATGGTCCCTCCCAAGTTGGCTCAAATTTTCCACCTATTTTGCAGTGTGCAAGAATAGGTCTTTTAAGCACAAGTATGAGGTCACCAACTCTGAACGTCTTTGGGCGGACCAATTTGTCGTGGGCTTGTACCATCTTCGCCTAGTAAAGCTCCAAATGTTGTCGTGCTTCTAGTCGTTTTCCCTCAAGACTTTCCAGTTCTTAAAATCTAAGTTTTGCACTTTCTCCTTTTGTGAGTTGGTTGGCAATAACAACTCTAAGAGATGGTGTCTAGATTTCTAGCGGTAGCACGGCCTTGGACATATAAGGTGTACACTGAGTGGGAGTCCTGAAAGTCGTTCGGTAGGCCCACAAGGATTCTAATAGTTTGTTGTGTCAATCTCTTTTATTTTCATCCAATGTTTTCTTTAAAGTATGTACCAATATTTTGTTGAAGGCTTCAGCCAGATCATTTGCTATGGGATAGTAAATTGTAGAGTATCTCCAATCTATCCCGTGTCTTTTGACAAAATTATTGATCTTTGTGCTTCTGAAAGCTGTCCCATTGTCGGAAATTATTCTTCACAGAACTCTGAAATGGTAGACAATTTGACTTTTGAAAAATTGAAGGGTGTGTTGTGTCGTAACCTCACATAACGGTACTGCCTCTCCCCATTTGGAGAAGTAATATGTTGCGGCAAGTATAAACTTGTGTCCTTTGGAAGATGGAGGGTCTACCGGACCTATTATGTCCATGCCCCAACACTCGAATGGCCATGAGGCAACAGTTGGGTGTAGGACATTCAGAGGCTGGTGTAAGACCACTCCATGCACTTGGCATTGGTGACATTTTCTGGTTGTATTCATGCAGTCGATCATCATTGCTGACCAATAATACCCGAGTCTTTTGATCTTCATTTTCATTTTCGGCCCTGACTGGTGAGCACCACACAATCTGGCATGTACCTCTTTGACAATATTCTGTGCTTCGGCTCTGCTCAAACACCGTAGCCACATCTGTTTGAATGATCTTCTGTGAGAACATTTCCCATCAGGGCTTAAGACATGGCCCTTCTTGTGATATGATGTGCTTCAGACTTGTCTTCTGGAATCTTTCCAGTATGCAAATATTCTATTAATGGTTTGCGCCAAATGTTCATTGATGTCAGCAACTGTATTTATTGCTTCTTCTTTTTCGAGCTTGTGTAGAGTTTCGAGATTGATCTGAGACAAGAATTGTTTTCCTTGCACTGTGATTTCAATAGAATCCTCAGGGGGACATGCCATTTCCTTAGCAATTTTTCCTAGAGCGTTGGCATGGGCATTGTCTCCCCTAAGAATCCGGTAGAAAGTTACATCAGGAATCTGCTCTAGGAGCTTCATCGTGTACTGATGGTATTCTGCTAATCTTGGTTTCAAAAATTAGTATTGTCCGGCAACTTGCTGGATGACGAGTTGGGAGTCGCCATAGATGGCAATGTTTGTTATATCCATTGANACAGAAGTTCACTCTTTTGAATTCAAAAGATGTGTCATTTGATACAAGAGTCATAGCCCTTCATAAAAGAACCTTCTAAAGTGTATAGATGCATTGAATTACTCAAAGAGGTGTGTAGAACAAGCGTCCCTTTGAAAACTCGTGCAAAATTTATTTCGAACCACCTTAATTTTGAAAAGTCATCCCTAGCGCATCATGCACCGATCTAGCGCATCATGCGTCAGTTCTCTAGATTTTGGCGCATCATGCACCGATCTAGCGCATCATGCACTAGAATCCCAAAACTTGTTGTTTTGGCTCCAAATTTTGTTTTTTTACCATTTTTATTCCAAATGCCTAAAAATGATATACTTGCAACAAAAACACAAAAATACCCTTCTTTAAAGTGTAATATTACAAAAAATAAGCATAAAATAAGTACTTAAAACAGTATCTTATTTTAGTGTATCAATACTTATGACTCCATTTGAGCCTTTTATTACTTGAGTGATGTATATACTTGTGTTATTATATAGTTTGGTAGCTTAAAAATTTTAAAAGAAAAAACTATTTATACTGAATTTATTTTTATTAGGTTTGAACCAGATATTACTATTTGTGGTCTCGTGTGTGTATTGTTATAATGAAAAATATTTGCAACGCATCATAAAAACTACACATCAGCATCCTTAATTGATATTAATTCCATCAAAAATATAATTTTAACCTTTTTCCCCAAACTTTTTTAAAATTACCAAAATGCCCTGTGTCAACACTATTTAGTTGAGGAGTCACCTCCTTCGAAAAGACATTTAATTTACATATATATTTAAGTTTTAGAAAAATATGGAATCAAACTGATCACATATCTTTCATAGTTTAAATGATAGAACACTACACCTCAAGCTATGTATCTATCTCGAAGGATAAACACAAGACTTGAGAGTGCGGCTCGATCAAATAAACTAACAAATATATGACATCCATTTGATCTGTGAAACTATTTTATATTATAAGCCAACAAATTCTCCTATTTAATATGGAAAATTAAATAGGGTTTATATTAAGTTGGGTTCAGAAAAGTTTCCTATAAAGGCAAACCCCTATAGTTAATTAAATCTTAGATAACCGAAGTTAACTAGGAAACTCTCTATAAAAATTATGAACATTTTAGGATTTTATCTTCAAAGAGGTCAAAGAATTAAGACTTTTAAACGAGATCAGACAAAGAGGTGTGGAAGGGAAATGACTCAAATTTGGAACATTTTAATTTTGGAATCCAAAGGAAGAAGAGCTATGGGATTTCATAGATTCTGAGGAGAATCTCAGTGACTTCCCAAGCTACCCTATGGTTTGGCTTTCAGTATAGAGGAGAAATATTTAAATGTTTCATCTTGTCAATTTTATTAATTAGGGCTTACATTTGTGTGAGATGATCACACAAATAGCCTGAAAGATGTGATGATTTAAGTCGTGACGAACGACAACCTAAGAGTCCTAAAACAAGTTAGGGCTTATATTGTATAACATAACTATACAATGGCCTAAAGATAAATTGAGGGTTTATTTTGCATAAGCAAACAACCTCAAAGTCATATGGATTTGTTATTTAATTCTTAGAAGAGAATGGTTTAGCTGATGTGGACATATTTTGCTATTGAAGATGGTCGTGCTACCCACAATGCTAGCTTCAAGCTTCTAGTTGTAGCAAGTTTAAGTTTTCTAATGTGTCAAACCATGATGTCAAATCAAATTTTTCCTATGGTCATGGTTAATAAAATTTTATGGAGAATATTAAAGTTGATTAGATTGGCACTGGTTAGGATCCTACGGTTCCCTCATTCCAGCACCACTATTTTCTTTTGAATTCACTTAGTCTAAATGAAATT
This sequence comes from Phalaenopsis hybrid cultivar, assembly GCA_002079205.1. Taxonomy (NCBI): domain Eukaryota; kingdom Viridiplantae; phylum Streptophyta; class Magnoliopsida; order Asparagales; family Orchidaceae; genus Phalaenopsis; species Phalaenopsis hybrid cultivar. Next base: position 41,967 of record JXCR01142015.1, read on the forward strand.
ACTAAACACAACTCAATAAGTTCCATACTTTCATTTAGACCGTGGGAAATCTCATTAGTAACGTAGGTTACCTCCTCCGAGGGATACTTGATCATCTGATAGAGACATTTTTAATTTAGTTGTAATTTTTTTTTATGTTTGTGATTACATTTTGAGTCGCCTTATATTTTGAATGTTGTGGTAGTGAATTTTATATTGTTTGATTTTAGTTTTAGTTTTGTGGCTATCCCAGCATTTTTGGTTTTGACATGCAGGGTGACATCATTATTTAATATGTAAGTTCAAGAAAATAAGTACATAAAGGTAAATGCAATAATTTAAAAGTTTACTTATCGATTCTTCTAGTTCCCCCACCTGAAAGGTTAGTTCTGGCAGTGTGTATATAATTTTGTAAAGAATTTAAATTGTAGGAGTAGACGAAGATATAGCTATCAAACCCCAAAGTATGACTGTATTGAGTCTCTGAAGTTCTTAATGGATGATTTTAGAACAAAATATGGCGAATTCAATTTGCCCTTCAGAATATCCAAAAGATTTTGAAGTGTTCAGGGAATGACCCTGAACTACTTTAAGGATCTCTTGAATTATTTTGAGTTCATCATTTGAACTTCATCATATTGTTCCATTAATCATCCCTAATTCATCTTGACAATTCAATTATCCTGAGGATATGATACTTAATCAATTTAATACTTTACTTAAAAGTTATATGGATGAATGCCCTTAAGGTAAATTGAAGTCATTAATGGTTTGGTGCTCATCATAATTTGGCTTGGAGTGTTTAAAGATGTTAATTACCGATCATATTATCTTTTAAATCCAATCAATTGAGTTTAAACATTGAACCCAGGTCACTAACCAACCCTTAAAAATCATAACGGGGGAAATTGGTGGTGGTTAAAATTTTGGTTTAAGTGATATTTATTCTTATTGAAAGATCCCATCATCATCAATTTTAGGCTTAAGATAAGTAAATAATCATCTCTCTGGCTTAAGCCCACGACTTGAGAATCTTTTAATCTTAGTTGACTTTCAAATCATGAAGATTAGGGAAATTATGATTTTGTTGATATTATGAAGAGGTGGTAAGTGAGTTTCTACCTTTTAATCCCATTGTATTTCAATCATCCATACATAGTTATTAAGATCGAAATTGCCCGTTTTCCCTTTAATTAATCCTAAATTTTGATTAAGGCACCAAAATCTAAAACTACCACTTTGCCTTTGGGGCTTTGCATTTTATAATTCTTCAAGCAAAATTCAAATGACTTGGGAAAATACTTTAGTAACCTATCCATGGATTAATTAAAATATCAGGGAAAAAAATATGCTTTTTCACAATTTGATTTAATTTAAATATTTATTTCAAAAATAGGATTTTTCAAAGTTAATTTATTTAATTAACCCAAAAATGGAATTTTAACTTATGGGAAAATTAGTGGAGGTTTGCCTAGGTCAGAAAAAAACTCAAACAAAATTTTATGTTTTTTTTAATAATATTGTAATCATTATAATTATTTAAAAGTAATTTGTAATGATTATTTAAATACAAAACTATGTTTTAATATTCAAAAATCACTTTTAAATTTTTATTAAACCCTCATAAGTCCAAGAAAACTTAGAGGAATAAATTTTATATTTTTATGATTTATTTTTAATTTATTGTAATTATTTTAATGGGAAAATAAGGAAAATACAGTTTAGGCCTTTAGAAATTTATTTTAATTTAGAAAAATGAGGAAATGATCAGGGAACAGTTGCACACATTTTGAACTATTTTTGTATTTTTAAAGATCTTGATTATTTTAATTATTGTTTAATGCAACTTTAAAAATAACATATTTTCACAAAAATGGATTTTACTTTTATTAAATTCCCCTGATCGCAAAGAGCTCAGAAAATTATTTTTCATAATATTTCTAAGCTTATTTAATTTAATATAATTCATTTTGTTACTTACAAAATCTAGTTTAGTGGCCAAATAAACTTAAATAAATTTGAAATTTTTACATTGAGTTGAAATGATTTTTATGAACAATGTGGAATTGATTTTGTCAAATTTTGATTTATATTTAATTTAAATAAATTAATTCAAGGTAAAAATATTTAATTAATAACAGAAGGATACAAAATTATTCAAATCATCACAATATTTTTCCGAAGCTCTTCTGACTGCAGGAAACTTAACAAAATTGATCTCCTAATTTTTTGAGGGGTATTTTAATTTATATGATTAAATAAAGCCAAAATAGTCAGTTAGGCTTGAAAATTAGGGTTAAAAGCACAAAGGTGCTCTCTGACTTTAGAAAAATCATAGAAGATGCCCTCTATCATGAAGAACCAACCCTAAAAATTTCAAGTCATGGTGGTTAGTATTTAGTCATAATGATTTAAATACCTCATAGGGTATTTAATTAAATAAAAATCATATACTTGGCAAATAATTTTTAATTTTGGTCCACATTATTCTCATCTGTTCACTGAGCAAGAGGGTTTTTTTCTTTTATTTTTATGATTTTTCTAGAGAAAGATATGGATTTTTGAAGATCTCGCATTAAAAATAATTTAGAAAATTTATATTTTCTTACTTAAACACTCGGCGCCACCTCATCCTATGATTGCTCTGAACTCACACACTGAGCTCCGCCATTTGACGCCACCAACCACCTCAGCTGCCACACAGCTCGCCTTTTGCACCAAAGGTTGGTTCAGCTTGATCTCCTCCTTTGATGAAAAAAACGTGCGATTGGACGGCTCCCCATTATCATCCCCAAATGACCTAACCCGAGAACCGTTCACACGAAAACCTTAAGATCTTTGCCTAAACTCAACAAAATCTCATGGGATTTGTTTCTAAACCTTCATCTACTCAAGAGGAACATATTTATACGGTTTATCAAGCATGAAATCAATCCATTACACATTGAGAATCAAAAGAAGCTCGGGCTAGGGTCAGAGCTCAATACCTTTGTCTGAGAGGGGAGGCCTCAATCAGATGGTTGTGGTAGCTTTGATTGGGTCCAAGGAACCTCTAAAAGAATTCTAAAGCCCTGTTGAATTGTCTAGCTATGTTTTTGACCAAGCTCGATTTTAGGTTTTGGTCTAGAAGTTGGTTAGTGGCTGTTTGAGAGGGGGCTTTTGTGGGGTATCAACTCCTCTCACTGTGAGGAGGTGTGTGCACAGTTAATTGGAGTTTGGTTCACTTTAGGGCTGTGGAGAAAAGTGTCCTGGTTTTGAGCTCAAAATTGAACTCTCATAGGGGGAAAATAGAGTGGGAAAATGGTTGGCTTGAGCTGAGGAAGGCTTGGAAAGTTTTTGATGAGATTTTGGCAGAGTTTCCCCAAGTATTTTGGTTAGCTCTCCTTTTGGCCATGAACAAGGTGATCTAAAAAGAGGGGCTTAGGGTGCAGCTCAAGGCTTCAATTTGGGTTCAATTAAGTGTTTATGTGGAGGGCTTCAAAATTCCAAATACCAATCAGAGCTGGACACATTGGATGGGTGAAATTGGGTTTGACTTAAAGCATGGGGCTCTCATTTTTGGTGTTTTCCGGCCACTAGGCCGGCCGACAAGGCCAAGGATGGTGGCTAGAGAATTCGGGTGAGCCAGGGAAGGGTTAATTATGATTAACCACTAATGATTTGTCATGATGATGGAGATATTTTGGCTTAGACCCAAAAATGTAATGAAATCCCTTAATTTAGGGAACCATTGATCCATAGCCCACATTGGCTGGTTTAGGTGGGTCTAGGCTGGTCACTAGGGAGTACTTGGTGGCTGTGGTGTTATTAATTTGGTCACTTGGGCATTGTTTGGTCACTTTTGGTGCATGGGTTCATTTTGAGTCAAATTGGCTTCCAGTTGGGTTTGGGTTTGGCTATCCATGACATTGAGCCCAATTAATTTAACAATTTAGTGAAGATGGTTGTCATAAAGAGTTTATAAAATATTTGGAGGGATTTTAAATTGATTTGCAAGTTCAATTTGGAGGATTTTTTCATTTTGTCAATTTTAGGATGTTGGCTTCGACTTGGGATTAGGTTGAGCTAAAGTTGGGTTAAGTCCAAATTGATGGTTTAAAATGGTCTAAGGGAATATCATGAAGAGTTCTCGATATTAATTGGGTGTCAATTTTGGGGTAGGTGACATTTAGAGACAGCCAAATTGGGGCAAATTGGGGTTTTAGTCCAAGTTGATTTTAGGTAAAATTGAGGCTTGACCAAGGTCAATTGAAGGTTCAATTTGATGTGTTGGTATGTTTCAAAGATTTTATGTTGCATGATTGAGGCAATTGGAAAAATATTGGGGTCAATTGAATGAGATTTTGGTTTTGTGCCAAATTGGGGCTTTTTGATTTGGGTAGAAATTGGACTCAACTATGGGTCAATTGGACTTGGATTTGGTTTGAATTTAGTTTTTCAAAATGAATTTGAGTTGAGAATTAAAATTGAGGGAAATTGGGATCAAATTGATGGGCATTTGAGATGATTTTGGGGAAGCTAGGTCTTTAAGGGCAATTTGGGGCTTTTGGTCAAATTGGGCTCAATGGAAGTGTTCAAATTAGTTTTGGAGACATTTGAAATGATTTTGGGGGTTTTGAGAAAGTTTTGAGTCACTAAGGGCATTTTGGTAATTTTGGCAATTTTGGGGGTATTTTGGCAATTTTGGGTTGTTTGAAATGGTCTGAAATGATTTTTGAACAAATTTGAGTAGTTTGGGTGAAATTGAGAATTTTTGTTAAATTTGGGGTTTCGGGGTGTTTACGTAATTTGGATAGATTTGGTGGGGCAAAAGGCCAAGTTAGATATTTTGGTGAAATTTAGGTGCCAACCACCCTATATGAGCCATGGACCAATAGAACCCCATTTAGGTCCTCTATGTACTTGTCTTAGCCAAACCCTAGCTTAGGGCTAGTGGGTATAGGGGACCATCTACATGAGTCTCCCAAAAGATCAAGGGCTCAAAGTCAACAAGTTTGAGTTTAGGGTTGTGAGTGTGTTGACCTCACTTTTGGTTGAGGTTTAGTTTTTTTTCTCTTTAGTAGCCTAATGTCTAGCCATAGGACTTTCCTGTTGAATATTCCTAGAAAACTAGAAAAGGAACCTTCACTCTTAGAAATGTTACCCTCTTCTTTGCTCAACTTGAAGTTCCACATATTGATCATAGCCTTAGTAGGTGGGGTCACTATAAGGGAGCTCAAGTAGAGTTCCCTTGGGACTATCGAACCAAAGGGTTGACCCTGGGTGTTGGTCTGGAGCTAGTTCACTCACCTACACTCACTCTCACCCACAATCACTCACAACCCTAAACTTAAAATTTCTTGACTTTTATCATTTAATCCTTTGGGAGACTCATGTAGATGGTTCCCTAAACCCATTGACCCGGGCTGGGATTTAGCTAAGACCAGTACATAGAGGAACCAAATGGGGTTTCCATTGGTCCATAGCTCATATAGGGTGATTGGCACCCCAATACTACCAAAAATATCCAACTTGGTCTTTTGCCCCAAAATTCCCCCAGATTACCTAGATACCCTTAGAACCCGAAATTTGACCAAAATTCCCAAATCCACCCAAAATACCCAAATTTGTTCAAAAATCATTTCAAACCTTTTCAAAATACCCAAATTACCTAAATCCACCCAAAAATTCCAAAATTACCAAAATACACTCTGAAATTGCCAAAATTACAAAAATGCCCTTCGCACCCCAAACTTTCCCAAAACCTCTAAAATTACTTTAAATGTTTCTAAAACCAATTTGGACCCAATTTAACCATTTTGACCAAAACCCCTAAGTTGCCTTTAAAGGCCCAACTTCCCTAAATTTACCCCAAATGTTCATCAATTTGGTCCCAATTTCCCCTAATTTCAATCTTAAACTCAAATTCACCTTCCACATGACTAACCTAAACCAAATCCAAGCTTAATTGGTCCATGCTTTGAGCCCAATTTTGATCTAAGTCAAACCCCCAATTTTGGCCTTATGACTTAATCCCACCAAATTGAACCCCATATCCTACTCAATTTGCCACAATTTATGTTGAAAACTCTTCATAACAATCCTACACATCAAATTTAACCTTTAATTAGCCTTGGTAAAGCCTCAATTTTACTTAATCTTAACCCAAGTTCAAAATCCCCAAATTGGCCCCAAATTGGCCATACCTCCAAATTCCACCAAATTGATTGCTCTAACTCCAAAATTGACACCCAATTTATGTTGAAAACTCTTCATGATGTTCCTATAGACCACTTTTAATAATCAATGTGGACTTAGCCCAACCTTAGCTCAACCTACACCCAAGTCTAGCCCAACAAGCACAAAATTGACCAAAATCCCAAAATCTTTCAAATTGAACCCCAATTGAACTCAAAGTCATTTCAACCCTTCACAAAAAAATCTTTATTACAATCATCTACACAATTTTGATCAATTAATTGGGCTCAAAGTCATGGCTAGCCTAACCCAAACCTAACCTTTGGCCATTTGGACCCACATTGGACCCATGCACCTAGCCATGTCAAATTGATCAAGGCAAGACTTCTACAACCAACTTTTGGGTCCTAGTAACCAAGCTAGACACAAATAACCCACCCTAGATGAGCCATGGACCAAAGGTCCCCTAAATTAAGGGATTTTTTTCCTAAAGTTTTTAAGCCAAAGATATCTTTGCCAAAACCTATCACCAGACCAAATTAATTATTCTGACAGATTCCTCTGAGGTCCCTGAGCCATCTAAGCACCTCCCTTGCGGAGCACCTCAAAACCGAGAGCCACCATACTTAAATCCTCACCCAATTGACCCATATTAGCTGTCCCACTTCCATTGGCCAATTGCGCCACTTAGCTCACCACCTCAGCAAGCTTTTGCACCCCTAACCACCCCCTGAGCTTCACTCTCCGGCCATGGCTATAAAAGCTCCCCTCCACGGCCAAATCTAAGTGCTAAAAATTTCTTAAGGAGACCTACCAAATTACTCCTACAGCATCCTTGAGACCTCCTCAGTGCAACCCAACCACCTCCCTGCCCTAATTCCCATCGACAGAGCTCAACTTCTGAGCTCGATTCCGGCTGAATGTAGGAAAAACTCCACTACTCCTCCACAGTGCACCAAAATCAAATTAAACTTTCCCAAACCTTCACCACAGTGAGAGAAGAAGAAGCCACATCAAAACCCTCTCACAGAGAACCTTTATCCTTGACTTTGACCAACACTCAAAATCGAGCTTCACCAAAGTCTACCCTAGATAATTCACCACGACCAGAGGCTCCATCGATGAGCTCCTTGGACCTCCATAAACATGTTGAGCACCTCTGATTCAAGCTTCCCTTCTTAGAGTAAAGGTATAAAACTCCCCCTCTTCTCGAGCGTCATTCGATTCTCCATTCATGTACGTTTAATTTTGTGGCATGTTTACCATATTAATGTTTTTGCCTAGTCTACACGAGTCCATAGGATCAAACTTGAGTCAATTTGGTTAAGTGTAGCTCGAGTTCTTAAGCCTAGAAGGTGGACGACTCTCGGGATGAACCAGACGGAGACGAAGACTCAAGGTCGTTGGATGGCGCGTGTATCAAATGGAGGGTTGAGATGAAGCAGAACGGGAGATCCCAATATAAAGCGCGGGCCACGTTGCGCTGACTCAGAAGGCGACGCCAAATTTGGAGCATCCCCATGGAGACTTCGGAGCTGCCGAGGATTGCGTGGCGCCATGTGGTTTAAGTAGGAAAATTGGGTTATTTTTTGTTTAATTAAATCAGCTTACTTCAAAAATTGATATCTTAGTGTAGAAAAGTCACAAAAATAAAATAAAAGTACCCCCTTTGTCAGTGAATAGAGGAGAATAATGTGGATCAAAAATAAAAATTATTTTCCAAACATATGATTTCATATTAATTAAATACCCTCTGAGGTATTTTAACTCTCCATGACTAAGGAGTGTTCACCATAGCTTGAGATTTTTAGGGTTAATTCTTCATCATAGAGGGGATGTTCTCTGATTTTTCCAAGGTCAAATGGCATCGTTATGCTCCTAACCCTAATTTTCAAGCCAAGGTGACCATTTTGGCTTATTTTAATTATATAAATCTAAATATCACTTGGAAAATTATGAAAATAATTTTAGTAGGTTTCTTGTGGTCAGAGAAGTTTAAGAAAAATGTTGTGATGCTTTGGATCATGTCGTAAATTTCTATACTTAGTTAAATGTGAATACATTGTATAAATTTATGTAATAATACATATAAAAAATTAATAAAATCAACTCCACATTGTTCATGAAAATCATATCTACCCACTTTAAAAATTTCAAAATTTTTTGGCTTAGTGTACGCACTAAAGTGGATTTTCTAAGAAGCCTTGCATTTTTGTACAAAAATAATTATAATAAATTAAATACACTTGGGAAAATTATAAAAAGTGATTTTCTGAGTTCCTTGAACTAGAGGTACTTAGGAAAAATAAAAACCACTTTTAATAAAATAATTAATTTTTTAGCCTTATTTTGAATTTTAAATAATTAAAAATAAATAAAAATTACAAAAATACAAAATATTTCAAAATGTTCTTAAATACTGATCACTTGGGACTCATTAAAATATTGTTTCTAATTTTCCTAAGTTCAAAATAAATTTTAAAAAAAACTTAACAATAAATTTTCTTTATTTTCTCACTAAAATAATTATAATAAATAAATTAAAAATAAAAAAAAATTTGATTCTCCGAGTTTTCTTAACTTAGAGGAGTCTAGAAAAAATATAAAAATAATTTTTGTAATTACAACACCATTTTCTACTTAAATAAATCATGAAAATTTAGCCAAATTAAAATAATAATAATAATAATTTAATTCAAAAAAATCATGAAATTTTACCCAAGCATTTCTCTGACCTGACGAAACCCTTAACACTTTCCTCATAAATAAAAGCTTTATTTTGAGAAGTTAAATAAATCACCTCTTGAAAATCGTATTTTCTTAATTTAAATAAATAATCAAACTAATTTAAAATTTTGAGAAATCCACATTTTCTCCTGTAATTACAACACCAAGGCTTGGTAGTGACCTAGGTTTGATTCCTAAACTCAAGTTGATTGGATTTTGAAAATGATATGATTGGTGATTAACATCTTTAAACACTACATGCCTAACCTTAATTGTGGGCACCATAATCTTAAAGACTTGTCTCAGGGGTACTCATTCACATAACTCTTAAATAAAACATCAACTGACCAATCGAGTATCCTATCCCTAGGATAATTAAATTAAAAGTTTCACTGAGCAATGGGGTAGTCACACTTCAACCTCAAATGATTATTAGGACATTATGATAAGTTCAAAATGAACTTGGAATGTTTCAAGAGATCTTCAAAATGATTTAAGGTCACACCTTAAATATTTTGAAATCTATTGGACATCTTGAAGGACAAATTGGACTTCTCATACTTTGTCCTAGAATCATTCACTAGGATCTTTTGAGCATAACATCATAAAGCATAATATATTTGTAGAAAATTTAAATAAATTGCAGGAAAGTAAATAGAAGCATCCATTATGGAAAAAGTTGAAAAACGAGTCAAAGCAAAACATGAGTAAGTAAAACAAAACCTGTAGTCACATATGGAAGATCCAAACTAAATGTAAGACATTGTTAAAGGTGGGGGCTCAGAGCTAGACTGTGTGCTTCCCAACCTTCAGTAAGAGCTACCAACTTGATAATCTACGGAGGGCAGTCCTAAACTAGATCCAAGTGATTAACCGTGGACCTATATAAATTTTCATTCTTAATTTAGATTTCATGCATGTAATGTTTAATTTAACAAGAAAAATAAATTTTTGTAAATACTTTGCAAAGTAGTGTAGTCCACAGGTTAATTACTTTGATTAAGCTAGGACTACAGGCAACTTAAGAGTATCAGAGGTAATAATCTCATCAAATGTCGTCAAATAGTACTATTGGTTCTTATCCTCTTCCCTTATTGAGAGTCCTTAAGGTAGGAGATAATGTTTTAAATTCCACTTTATATCCCTCACTTAGCACACATAAGCATTCTCTTCATTGCCCTAGCCACCTAGAACTCAGACTTACACAAGCACATGATCCATATGTGGCAAAAAAATATCACATGTTGCTCACAAGGATTTAAATACCTTAGAGAAGACTCAAATCCTTGAGCATTGATTCCATTGATGTAGGATAAGTAGTGTAGGACAATTCTATTGATTTAGGTGAATTATCGAGTCCCGAAACATAACTTGGTGGGTCCCCAAAAGTTTTAATAGAAGATTTTTTTGAACAAAGAATAATATGTTCAGTTGTCCTTCAAAATATCCAAAAGATCATAAAAATGTTTGGGGCATAACCTCAAACAACACTTAATACCCTATGAAATGTTTTGAGTTCATTTGAACTTATTATGTTGTTCAATTGATCATCTGAAGATAAATTTAGATTCAATGGATTAATCTACCTTGTGCTCAATGAACCTTAATATTTTAATTATCCCATGAGTGGGGTATCTAGACATTCATTTGATGTTTTATTAAAGAGTTATGTAAGTGGGTGCCCTTAAGGGCAAACTTAAATCATTAAGGAACTTGGATTCAAAATTAAATTTGGGCTTGTAATGTTTTAAAGGTACTCATGATTAATTAAGTTTACTTTCAAAGCCTCATTAGACAAATTTAAGTTAAGCGTAGCTCACTACTAAGCCCTTAAGTGAAGTTTTCAGGGTAAATTTGCATTAATCAAAATGTTGAGATAAAGGTACTTAATTATTATTAAAAAATCATGCTTATCATGTAATCACCAATAAAAAGGATTCAAATGTGTATGTTACTACCTTCCTAGCTCAAGCTCACTACCCTAGGATCATCTAATTAGGTTAACTTCCAAGTCACAATAATTTAAGAAAATTATAATTTTACCATTGTTATAGAAAGGTGACAAGTTGGTTTCTGCCTCTTAACCCTTATGTTTCAAACATCCAAGAAGATTCATTATGATCAAGATTACCCATTCACCCTTTAACTTNCTGACTCTTAACCCTTATGTTTCAAACATCCAAGAAGATTCATTATGATCAAGATTACCCATTCACCCTTTAACTTAACCTAAAATTTAATTAGGGCATTAAAATCCCATAATTACCATTTTTCCCCTAGGGCCTTCCACTTCATAAATCATTAAATTCAACTCAAATGACATTGAAACTTTCTTTGGTACCCCACTCATGGGTCAATTAAAATATCAGAAGTGAAATTCAAATTTTTTATTTAATTTTTATAATTCTTTTTTACTCAAAATTAGGGATTTTCAATATTAACTCATTTAATTAATCAAAGTAAAGTTTCTGTCCTTAGGAAAATTGTTGAAGATTCACCTAGTTCAGAGGACCACCTAGACCAAATTTCATGATTTTTTGAGATATATTTTAATTATTATGGTTATTTATCAATTTTAGTGATTAATTAAATAGAAAATATATTTTAATTATTATGGTTATTTATCAAAATCAAAGTAAAGTATTTTATGCCTGCATTTTTTTACTTTATATACAAAACTAAATCGAAACTGAANTACTTTATATACAAAACTAAACCGAAACTGAAAAGCAACATAACACATTTTCAAAACTAAATCTACACTTTAGCAATAATGAAAGAACATAATACACTCCTTTTGGTTTTATGAGGATTTCTCGGATGAGGTAACCTACAGTTGCTAACAGGAGTTCTCAGGTTTAAATGACCTTAACAACTCATTAAGACTAGATAAATTCAAAAGAAAATAATGGTGATGGAATGAGGGAACTATAGAATCATAACCAGTGTCACTCTAATTAAATTAAAATTCCTCCCTAAAAAAATTTGAACCACAACAAAACATGTCACTTGAGCTACAAAACTATAAGTTCTAACATAGAGTCATAATAGCACGGAGCTTGGAGCCAACTCTGTGGGCAGCATGACGAGAATGTACAGAAGAACAACTTTGAGAGAGCAAACAATCTACAACATCAAACCTTTCTTAGAATTAAACAATAAGTCATAGGACGTTGAGGTAGCTCTTCTAGTACAAAATAAATCTTCAACTTATCTTTAAGCCTTCGCACATCCATGTTGTGCAATATTAACCCTAACTCGCTTTAGGATCAAAGGTCCTTGCTCGTTACGATGCAAACCCTTCTATCTTCTAGGCTATTTGTACGACCGTGTCATGCACGTTTAAGCCTTAAATAATAAAATTGATAGATGTAACATATCATAATATTTCCTCAAAATTGAAGCCAAATTATAGGATAGCTTGGGAAGTCACGGAGGTTCTCCTCAGGATCTATGGCATCCCCTAGTTTTTCTTCCTTTGGATCCCAAAAATAATTTTTCTTATTTGATCTTTCCCACTTGATACTCCTTTGTTAAACCTTGCAAGCCCTAAACTTTGAATTTCTTGAAGATAATACCTTCTTATCTACATCTATAGTTTTCTTAGGCCATTTCAATTATGTAAGATGTAATTAACTATAAGGGTTTTCCCTTATAGGAAACTTTGGAACCCAACGTAATATAAACCCTATATAGTATTCTATATTAGATAGGAGAATTTGTCGGTCAANTTTGAAACTTTCTTTGGTACCCCACTCATGGCTCAATTAAAATATCAGAAGTGAAATTTAAATTTTTATTTAATTTTTATAATTCCTTTTACTCAAAATTAGGGATTATCAATATTAACTCCTTTAATTAATCAAAGTAAAGTTTCTACCCTTAGGAAAATTGTTGAAGATTCACCTAGTTCAGAGGACCACCTATACCACATTTCATAATTTTTTGAGTTATATTTTAATCATTATAGTTATTTATCAATTTTAGTGATTAATTAAATATAAAATATTATTTAATTTCAATTTTTTTATATTTTTCTTTAGTCTCTCTGAGTTCAGAGAACTCATAAAAAAAATTTTCATTTTTTCAATTTTTATTTTATTTATTGTAATTATTTTAATGAAAAAATTAAGGAAAATACATTTTTAGCATTTAAAAATACATAACCTTATTATGAAAATTAGGAAAAATGTTTTAAGTGGTCCCAAGTGATCACAGAACGATTTGTGACAATATGGGATATTTTTTATATTTTTATGATTTTTAATTATTTTTTAATTAAAAAATAACCCAAAAAATAAAATATTTATTTTAATACCAATTTTATTTTTCTTGAGTGTCCCTGATCACAAGGATCACCCTAAACTACTTTTCATAATTTTCTTAATTATTTTTTTATTTTAATTATTTTAGTGCAAAAGTTCCATTTACTTGAAAAATATGTTTTGATATGAAATACATTTTAAATTGATTTCAAGTTTTTACAGAGGCTTAAAAATATCATTATCTTCACAGTGAATCATATTTTGTGATTTATTGAATTATTTTTTATTTTATTTAATTTTTATTGGTTTTAATAACTTAATTTCATAGTATAATACATTTAATTATTTAAACTCATTTTATATTTTCCTTAGGGTCTTTTGACCACATTGAACCTACTGAAAAAAATCTTATATTTTTTTATTTATATTTTAATTTATGTAATTATTTTAATCAAAAGTGGTGACTTAACTTTGAAAATTGAGAGTTTTAAGGTTTGGGGTGTTCTCTAACTTTGGAAAAAATCAGAGAACACTTCTAATAACATGCAAAATAAACCCTCCAAATTTCAAACTATGGTGATTAATATTTAATTAAATAGAATTAAAACATGCTCTAGAGTATTTAATTAATTAAAAAAAAATACATGAAAAATAATTTTTTATTTTTTGTTCATAATTTTTTTCTATATTCACCAAGCAATAGGATATTTTTATTTTATTTTTATGGTTTTTCTATACCAAGTTATAATTTTTTGAAGTTTAAGTATGTAATTAAATCAGAAAAGTCATATTTAATTACTTATCCACGTGACGTTGAATCCATCCTCGGTAGCTCCAAAAGCCCTTGTGGTGCTCTCCCATTTGACGCCGCCTTTTGCATCAGTGTTGACTCGACCCACGCTTTATGTTCCATCCCCTCGTCCGACTCCTCCTCCGCTGCCTGATGGATACACCCACAAATGAACATCATCCGTTCATCATCCCCATCCGTTCTAAGTTGAGAACCGCCCACACTAAAATGCTTTGATCTCACCCGATACTCAACTAAATCACTCATGATTTGTTACTACACATGCATCTAATCGAGACGAACATATCTACATGGTTGATCATGCATGGAATTAAAGTTTTCTTCATGAAAGCCCAAACTGAGCTCGGATTTGGGGGAAATGTTGTATAGCTTAGCCCAAGAGGTGAGGCTTCCATTGGTTGTGTTCTAAAGCTTCGTTGTAAGTCCAAGAAGGTCCTCCAAGTGTTTGTTCAAGCAAAGGTTGAGTTTGTGTAAGACTTGTATTGGAGGGTGGTGCAGCCTTGGTCAAAGTCTGGTGTAGAGGGCTCAAAGGATGGGGCTTTCAATGGGGAACTTCTCCTTGTGCTTTGGTGAAACCCTGAAGCAAGTTAATTTGAAGATTGATGGAGATTTATGGAATGACAGAAAACTTCCCTGGAATTTAAAAAAGAAATTGGGCTTAGACTGTGGGAATGGGTGGCTAAGGACAGTGGAACTGAACTAAGTAAGGTTAGGAGAAGCTTTGGAAACAAATTGGCATAGTTTTCCCAAGGATTTTGCACTTCTTCTCATTTGCCCATGAGAGAGGGATTTTATAACCATGGACATGGGGTGAGCTCTAAGCACTGATTGGCTGGTCTTTGGAAGCTGAGGTGGAGGGCTAAGTAGTTCAAGCATCCAATGGGGAAGTGCCACCAGGGATAGACCCAATTTTGGGTTCAAAGGTGGGGCGACCTCCTTAATTTTCAGCTCTACGACGACTAGGGTGGCTGGCCAAGGCTAAGGTGGTGGCTAGCTAGGCCAGGGAGCTCAGAGGGAGGTTTAATAGTGATAACCTTAGGAGCTTGATGGCTGGTGACATGTGTAAGTGGGTTTGGCAAAATTAAGGTGGAAAATCCCATAATTTAGGGAACCATTGGTCTATGGCTCAAAAAGAGTCATTAAGCGATGTGATTAAAATCCTATGATGCTTTTTCGTTGCAGAAAAGATTAAGGTTTGGATTAATTTTAAAGCTTTGAGGTGGATTTGAAATTAAGTAAAAAAATGGGGGTTTAAGTTAGGTTTGGGCACGGGTCTAAATCAACTGAAAGCTCTAATTGGTTTGGAGAAGTGTCATGAAGAATTTAGGAAGCAGAATTTATGAAATTGAATTGATTACATGGTTCAATTTATCTAGAATTTGAATTTGGGGTATTTGACTTCGACTTGAGCTTGGGTTAGGTCAGAGTTTGGTTTTAGGCCAATTGAGGGTTCAATTTGGTTGAGGGGAGTATAATGAAAAGTTTAGGATTCAAAATTGGGGAAATTGGATTGGTTATGGGATTCAATTTGATAGAATTTTAAAGGTATGGTTAAATTGTGGATTTTGACCTAAAATTGAAATTAGGGTTTGGTGGTTGGTTCAATTGGGTTTTAAGTTGGTATAAAATGAGATTAGACAAGTTGATGTTTAATTTGGATTTGAAATTGGGTGAGATTGGAGTGAATTTGGAGGAAATTGGGATGAGTTTAGGGAATTTATGCCTTTAGGGGCAAAATTGGAATTTTTTTAAAAAAAATTGATTAATTTGGTCAAATTGGGCCCAATGGGTGGTTAGATTTGATTTTGGGGACATTTAGGGTGAATTTGAAAATTTTGGGAATTTTTGGGGCGTGAGGGGTATTTTCATAATTTTTGGCAATTTTAGGGTTATTTTGGTAATTTTGAGAATTTTGAAATGATTTGAGATGATTTTTTAAGAGAAATTGATAACTTGGAAAATTTCAGAAAATATATGATTTCAGGGTTTTGACCTCACTTTTGGTTGAGGTCTAGTTTTTCCTCTTTAGTGGCCTAGGGTCTAGCCATATGACTTTCCTCTTGACTACTCCAAGAGAACTGGAAAATGAACCCTCACCATTAGAAACTCTAAACTCTTCTTTGCTCAACTTGAAGTTCCACACATTGGTCATAACCTCTAGCACTTAGTAGGTGGGGCCAATATAGGGGAGCTCAAGGGGATCTCCATAGGACTGTTTGGCCTTAGGGTTGACCCTAGGTGTTGGTATGAAGCTAGTTCACACTCTTTCACCCCACTCTGTTGGTACTATTTTAGTTAAGGAGTTGCCCGTTAGAAGCTGTCAGCCGCCGGAATTAAAATCCCATCGCCCACTTCGGAAAGACATTTAATTTACTTATATCTATATAGTTTAGAAAAATATGAAATCAAACAAACCCCATATTTTTCATAGTTTAAATGAAAGAGCGTTATACCTCAAATTTTGTATCTATCCCGAAGGATAAACACAAGACTTAAGGGTGAGGCTCAATCAAATAAACTAAGGAATATATGACATCTGTTTGGTCTGCGAAACCATTTCACTTCCCGACAAGTTCCCCTATTTAGTACGAAGAATTAAATAGGGTTTATATTAAGCTGGGTTCGGACAAGCTTCCTATGAGAGAAAGCCCATATAGTTAATTACATCTTAAATTACCCGAGTCACTCAAGAAAACTCTCGATAAAAATCAGGAAATATTGTCTTCAAAGTGGTCAAAAGGATAGGAATTTTCAATGAGATCGGACGTAGAGGTGTGAAAGGGGAATGATTCAAATTTGGAACATTTTGTCGTAGAGTCCAAAGGAGGAAGAACTAGGGGATTTCATAGATCCGGAGGAGAACCTCGGTGACTTCCCATGCTATCCTATGGTTTGGATTCAGTTTTGAGGAGAAATATTTAGGTATTTTATCCTGTCAATTTTATTAATTTAGGGATTACATTCGTGTGAAACAATCATACAAATAGCCTGAAAAATGTGAGGATTTAGGTCATGACGAACAACAACCTCGAAATCCTAAGACGAGTTTAGGCTTAGATTGTACAACAGAGCTGTACAAAAGCCTAATGATGAGGTGAGCATTTATGTTGCATAAGCAAACTACCTCGAAGTCTTATGGCTTGGTTTTTTAATTCTAAGGAAGGAAATTGGTTTAGTTTGGGAAGACATGTTTTGTTATTGAAGATGGTCGTACTACCCACTATGCTATCTCCAAGCTCCTTGCCATGATGAGTTTAAGTTTTCTAATGTGTCAGGTCGTGATGTCAAATCATATGGCCTTATGATTAAAGTACTTTAAATGTTATGGGGCATGTTAAAATTGATTAGAGTGACACCGGTTAGGATCCTACAATTCTCTCGTTCTGACACTAATATTTTTTATCAGATTCACTTAGTCCAAATGAATTTACTAAACTCAACTTAATGAGTTTCATAATTTCATTTAGACTGTAGGAAGTCTCGTTAGCAACCGTAGGTTACCTCCTCCAAGGGATTCCCCATCATCCGATATAGACATCTTGATTTAGTTGCAATTGTTATTTTGTGATTAAATTTTGAGTTATTTTATATATTGAATGTTGTGACGATGAATTTTATCTTGGTTTATTTTAGTTTTGGTTTTGGTTTTATGGCTATCCTAGTAGTTTTGGTTTTCATGCAGGGTGATATCATTGCTTAACACGCAAGTTTTATAAAAATACAGTGCGGAAAGTACAAGAAAAGACGGTACTGTAAACTGTAAAAGCGTACATCGCGAGTCTTCTTGTTCCACCACCTGAAAGGTCAGTACTTGCAAAGCATGTATATAATATTGCAAGAAGATTTAAGTTGTAAGAGTATATGAAGGTTAGTTATCAAAACCCAAGCTATGATTTTAGTTGAATCTCGGAAGATCCTAATGAATGATTTTAGGACAAAGTATGACAAGTCCAATTTATCCTTCAGGATGTCCAACAGATTTCAAAATATTCAAGGTGTGACCCTAAATCATTTTGAAGATCTCTTGAAACATTCTGAGTTCATTTTGAACTTATCATAATGTTCCAATAATCATCTGTGGTTTGTAGCTCTTACTCAATTTATTTAAATTTTCTGCAAATATATTATGCTTTATGATGTTAATCATGCAGTAGTAGTGGAGGCCCAGGTACCCATTTACATTTTATTCATTGCAATTTTACTTATTTACCTTATAGTATTTTCTACCTGCATTTTTTTACTTTATATAAAAAACTAAACCGAAACTGAAAAGCAACAAAACACATTTTCAAAAATAAATCTACACTTTTGAAACAATTAAAGAACATAATACACTCCTTTTGGGTTTACGAGGATTTCTCGGATGAGGTAACCTACAGTTACTAACAGGAGTTCTCTGGTTTAAATGACCTTAACAACTCATTAAGACTAGATAAATTCAAGAGAAAATAGTGGTGTTTGAATGAGGGAACTGTAGAATCTTAACCAGTGTCACTCTAATTAAATTAAAATTCCTCCCTAAAAAAATTTGAACAACAACAAAACATGTCACTTGAACTACAAAACTATAAGTTCTAAGCTAGAGTCATCATAGCATGGAGCTTGGAGCTAACTCTATGGGAAGCATGACAAGAATGTATAGAAGAACAACTAACAGTCTATAACAGCAAACCTTTCTGTTAATTAAACAACAAGCCATAGGACTTTGAGGTAGCTCTTCTAGTACGAAATAAATCTTCCACTTATCTTTAAGCCTTCGCACAGCCATGTTGTGCAATATTAGCCCTGGCTCGCTTTAGGATCAGAGGTCTTTGTTCGTTACGACTCAAACCCTCCTATCTTCCAGGCTATTTGTACGACTGTGTCATGCACATTTAAGCCTTAAATATAAAAATTGATAGATGTAAAATATCATAATATTTCCTCCAAATTGAAGCCAAATCATAGGATAGCTTGGGAAGTCACGGAGGTTCCCCTCAGGATCTATGGCATCCTTTAGTTTTTCCCCTTTGGATCCCAAAAATAATTGTTCTTATTTGATCTTTCCCACTTGATACTCCTTTGTCAAACCTTGGAAGCCCTAAACTTTGAATTTCTTGAAGACAATACCTTCTTATCTACATCTATAGTTTTCTTTTGCCATTTCAATTATGTAAGATGTAATTAACTATAAGGGTTTGCCCTTATAGGAAACTTTGGAACCCAACATAATATAAATCCTATATAGTATTCTATATTAGATAGCAGAATTTGTCGGTCAACATAAAAGGTTTCGTTGACTAAAAAAGAGGTCATAAATTCTTTAGTTTATTTAATCGAGCCCCACTATCAAGTAATATGTCTATTCCTTAGGATAAATGCATGACTAGCAGTGTTATGCTTGTTTATTTAAACTATTATATATATATATATATATATATATATNCTTACAAAGTCATACCCCTAAGTCCAGGATCATCTAATTTTAATAAACTTCTAAATCTTAATAATTTAGAAANATTTTAATAAACTTCCAAATTTTAATAATTTAGAAATTTATTAACTTATCTTTTTAATGAGGAAAATGAAATTGGTTTCTACCAATTAACCCCTTGTGTTTCAAACATCAAATAAATTGTATAAGATCAGAGGTTACCCATTACCTTCCTTGACTTAAGCCTAAATGTTAATTAAGGCTAAATTTCCAAAATTACACATTTGCCCCTAAGGCCCTTGAATTAATCCTAAATGTTAATTAAGGCAAAATTTCCAAAATTACACATTTGCCCCTAAGGCTCTTTAACACTTCATAAATTTAGTAAAATTAAATTCAAATGACTTTGAAATTTTTATCCTACCTCATTCATGGGTCAATTAAGATCCTCCTTGAATTAAGCCTAAATGTTAATTAAGACTAAATTTCCAAAATTACACATTTGCCCTTAAGGCTCTAACACTTCATAATTTATCAAATTTAATCTAAATGACTTTGAAATTTTTATCCTACCTTATTCATGGGTCAATTAAGACATTAGAGAAGAAAATGTGATTTTTCAATTTCAATGACTTTGAAATTTTTATCCTATTTCATTCATGGGTCAATTGAGACATCAGAGGAGAAAATGTGTAATTAAAAATTTTTATCATACCTCATTCATGGGTCAATTAAGACATTAGAGGAGAAAATATGATTTTTCAAAATTTAATTTAATTTATATAATTATTTTCATGCAAAAATAGGATTTTTTAAAAGAAAATTCCTACTTGACCAAGGTAAACTATAATCCCTTCAAATTTTTACTGGAGGTAGAACTAAAACAGAGAAGCCTTTGGATCAAATTTCATAATTTTTTAAATTTTTTGTGATTTATTAGAATTATTTTAAATTATATTCTATTTAATAAAAATAAAATATTTTAGGTGGTGAAAATTAAGTTTTGTATTTTTGAAAAATCTCCTTAAGGTCAAAGAACTCAAAGGAGCAAATTTTATATTTTTCAAATTTTTCTTGGATTTATTGAAATTATTTTAGTGAAAAATTTATTTTTAGCCTTTTAAAAATTATTTTTAAGCTTTGAAATTCAATATCTTTATTTAGAAAATCAAGAAAAATATTCTGATTGTTCCTAAGTGATTAGAAAATAATTTAGAACATTTTCATGAGTTTTATTATTTTTGTGATTTTTATGAATTTTTAATTATTTTAATAATTAAAATAGGCCAAAAATTAAGTTTTTATTTTAAATATTATTTTATTTTTATAAAATATCCTAAAAAGGCTAAAATATCAAAATTTTATCTTAAATATCATTTTATTTTTAGAAAATACCCCTGATCACAGAAAACTCAAAAAAGTAAGTTTCTTAATTTTCTGAGTTATGTCTTGATTTTTAAAAAATCATTTATGTGTTAAGAGTGATATTTATCTTTAAAAATCAATTTAAGTTGTCAAATTAACTCAAAATATTTTGAAATTTTTATGATGAGTTCTCTAGATCATAAATCACAGTGGAGATCAAAAATCAAGTCATTTAAATGTTTAAGTTTTCTAAAATTAATTATCTTAATGATTTAGTGTTTGTAAAATTTAAGAACATTTTAAATGACTTGACCCATGAAATTAGTATTTTAAATGAATTGACCCATGAAATTATTTCCAAAGGCTTCTCTAGTCATGGTGGACCTCATTTTAAATGACTTGACCCATGAAATTATTTCCAAAGGTTTCTCTAATCATGGTGGACCTTCCTTTAAATGACTTGACCCATGAAATTATTTCCAAAGGTTTCTCTAGTCATGGTGGACCTTTCACTGATCAATATGCTAGTTTCCATGATTATTTTAAAGAAATAATGTGGAATAACTTGAAAAATATCATGATTATTTAAAAGAAATAATGTGAAATAACTTGAAAAATATGGGTCTCTGTATAGGAAGCTCCTTCTAGTCATGGTGGACCTTCCAAAATTTTCTTAGGATTTTATAATCAATATGCTAATTTCCATGATCAAAGGTTTCTCTGGTCATGGTAGACCTTCTAAAATTTTCTTGGGATTTAATAACCAATATGCTAATTTCCATGATTATTTTAAGGAAATGATAAAATTTTTTTTGGGATTTAATAACCAATATGCTAATTTCCATGATTATTTTAAGGAAATGATGTGAAGAAATGAAAAATATGGATCTCTATATATGAACCTCCTCTAACTTTAGAAAAATCAGAGAATATTTCCCCTTACAGAAGCTACAGCATGTCAAAATTTCAAGCCAATGTGATGTGTCAATATGCATGGAGAATCAAATGATTCAAAATAGTGTTTAATTAATTAAAACTAAACAACACCAAATGGACTTGAAAATTATTTCACATTATTTTCCTCTGTTCACTGAGTAAGAGGGTATTTTTATTTTATTTTTGTAATTTTTCTACACAAAGTTATGTATTTTCTAAGTTAAGCATTTAAATAAATAGGAAAAAAACCTATTATCTATTTAAACAGCGCGTTGCTGACTAGATCCTAGGCAGCTCCGAAGACATGTGTGGCGCGCTCTTGTTGGTTGCCGCCGATATCTATTTAAACAGTGCGTGCTGACTAGATCCTAGGCAGCTTCGAAGGCATGCGTGGCGCGCTCTGGTTAGACTCCGCCGTCCACGTAGCTGCTGACTCGGCCCGTGGTTCACGTCCTGAAGTGCTGTCCGGCGCGATCTCCACCGTCCATTTGATACACGCTTGATCGAACGACTCCCCGTTATTGTCCCCGATAGAATGATCCTGTGCCCGTCCACACTAAAACCTTAAGATCTCAGCCTAGACTCAACCAAATCACTTCGGGTTTTCGTGCCCGTCCAGACTAAAACCTTAAGATCTCGGCCTAGACTCAACCAAATCACTTCGGGTTTGATATCCACACTAAAACCTTAAGATCTCTGCCTAGACTCAACCAAATCACTTTGGGTTTGATCCTACGTTCACACTAAAACCTTAAGATCTCGGCCTAGACTCAACCAAATCACTTCGGGTTTGATCCTATGAATTCTTCTAAGTGAGACGAACATATCTATACGGTTAATAGGCCATGAAATTAAGCCATTATAATCGTCTAAGTGAGACGAATACATCCATACAGTTAAGATGCCATGAAATCAAGCTTAAGTAAATGGGGAATCAAAATAAGCTCGAGAGGAGGAAGTTTTATACCTTTGCTCTGATGAGGGAGGCTTAGATCAGAGGTACTCGGTACATTTGTTGGGGTCCAAGAAGGCTAGGGATTGAGTCCCTGGTCTTGGTGTAAGGCCTAGGTATGAATTCAATCACGGCCGGATTTGGGTGTTGATCTAGAACTATGGTAGAGGCTCTGTGGAAGGGGGATTTGACGGGGCTTTGACTTATTTCACTCTTGTGAAGGTGTGGGCACAAGTAATTGAAGTTTGGTGGAGTGTGGAGGTGTGTTGGGCTCTGTCCTGGTTTTTGGCAGGTTTTTGAGCTCAAAATTGGGCTCCGGCAATGGGAATGGGTGAGGAAAAATGGTTGGAATGCACTGAGTGGGAAGCTCTGTGTGAAGTTTGGAGAGGCCTCTCTGAGAAATTTTCAGCACACTTCCCATGGCGGAAGCTCTTTGTGAAGTTTGGAGAGGCCTCTCTGAGAAAATTTCAGCACACCTCCCATGGCTGTGGGAGGTGAGTTTTTATAAAAGTTTGGAGAGACCTCTCTAAGGAAATTTCAGCACAACTCCCACGGATGTGGGAGGTGAGTTTTTATAAAAATGGCCATGGAGTGGCTCTCAGGGCATAAGCTTGAGTGCATTGTGGTACTTAAGTGGAGGGCAGAGGAGCTCCATAATTTGATTTGGATGAGCTGGCCTGTAGGTTTGATTTGGGTGAGGTGTCATGGGAGTGGCTCTTGGTTTTGAGCTTTTCCGGCCACTAGGCCGGCCGCCCGGCCACGGGGAGGTGGCTAGGAGCTCAGGGAACCTAGAGGAATCTATCACAGCAATTTAATGCAAATGTGCTTGGATTTGGCAAAGATATCTTAAGCATGTGCATTTTTGGAAATAAGATCCCTTAATTTGGGTGACCTTTGGTCAATGGCTTGATTTAGGTGATTTTGTGGTGTTTGGACTGGTCACTAAGTCCACCTAATGGCTGTGGTGGAGTTAATTTGGTGGCTTTAGGGTGATTAGGTCACATTTAGTGTATGGGTCCAAGTGGGTGCAAATGATTAAAACTTGGGTTTGGGCTAGGTTATCCATGTCAATTAGCTCAATTGATTGTTGAATTTGGTGTATATGATCATAAGGAACAACTTTGGTGAAGAATGGAAGTGGTTTTGAGCTCAATGAGAGGGTCAATTTGAGGGAATTTTGAACTTTAATCAATGTGGCCATGTTGGGCTAGGCTTGGGTCTAGCTTGGGTTAGCCTTGGGATAAGTCCAAATTGATTATTTTTAATGGTCAATAGGGACCTCATGAAGAGTTTTCAACATGAATTGGATGCCAATTTGGGGGTTAAGGAAATCAATCAATAAGGATCTCATGAAGAGTTTTCAACATGAATTGGATGCCAATTTGTGGGTTAAGGCAATCAATTGGATATTCATGAAGAGTTTTCAACATGAATTGGATGCCAATTTGGAGGTTAAGGCAATCAATTGGGTAAATAGTTTTGAATATGAATTGGATGCCAATTTGGAGGTTAAGGCAATCAATTGGGTGAAATTTGGAATTTTGGATTTAGGCCAAAATCAAATGGATTTGAGGCTTCACCAATGTCAATTCAATTTGGGGCTAAATTTGGAAATTTTGGATTTAGGCCAAAATCAAATGGATATGAGGCTTCACCAAGGTCAATTGATGGTTGTTATGTATAGGAATGTCATAAAGATTTTGAAATATTAATTGAGGCCAATTGATTAGGCTATGGGTTCAATTTGGTGAGATTAAGTCATATGGTCAAAATTGGGGTTTTGACCCAAATCAAAATTGGTCTCAAATGATGGACCAATTGAGCTTGGATTTAGTTAATTTTGGTCATATCAAAAGTGAATTTGAGTTTAGGATTGGAATTGGGGTCAATTGAGATCAAATTGATGGACATTTGAGTTGGATTTGGGAAAATTTGGGTCTTTAAAGGGCAATTTGGGGATTTTGGTTAAAGATGGTTAAATTGGCCAAATTGGGTCATGGGGTAATTGATAGAAATAAAATTGGGAATATTTTGGATTTATTGGAAATTTCTAGGAATTTTTGGGATTTTGAGCCCAAGAGGGGCATTTTGGTAATTAGAGGGTGTTTTAGGGGTAAAAGGCCAAGATGGGTATTTTGATAGATTTGAGGTACCAAGCACCACCAATAAGCCATGGAACAATGAGAACCCCATTTTTGGTCCTCTACATAGTGGTTTTAGCCAAATCATAGCTCTAGGGCTAGTAGGTTTCGGGAACCATCTACATGAGTAACCCAAAAGATCAAGGGATCTAGGCTAGAAATTTGAGTTCAGGGTTGTGAGCGATTGTGGGTGCAGATTAATGTAGTGAGTGCCTTAGCTCCAAAACATCACCCAAGATCAACCCTAAGGTCCAGCAATCCTAAGGGTGACTCATCTTGAGTTTCCCCCACAGTGACCCCCTACTAAGTATTTAGTGGTTGAGAGCAACATGCGGAACTTCAAGCTGAGTAGAGAAAATTTGGAATTTCTAGTGGTGAGGGTTCCATGTCTAGTTTTCTAGGAGTAGTCAACAGGAAAAGTTTTATGGCTAGACCCTAGGCTACTAAAGAGGAAAAACTAAACCTCAACAAAAATTGAGGTCAACAGGTATTAGGCGACGACTCAAGTAGTAGAATACATTTTCCTTACCCTCATCATTGATTTGGGCTAAGAGGGCTCCAAGAGAGTCATCTAAGGCCGTGTTATAAAGTATCAATGGTTTCCCTAGAATAAGGGCTGCCAAGACAAGAGGTGTCATTAAATATTGTTTAACATCCTCAAAGGCTCGCTGACATTTCTCTTCCCAAATAAATTTGGCATCTTTTTTAATTAATGTCGAGAAAGGCTGTCACCTACCTGAGAGATTAGAATAATGCATCTTAATTATGCCAACTTCCTCTGGAAGGAACGTAGTTGTTTCAAGGTTTTAGGAGGAGGCATTTCCAAGATAGCTTTAATTTTTCCAGATCGATCTCGATTCCCCGATGACGGACAACGAATCCTAGAAATTTCCCGGAGGTGACGCCGGTCGATCTTGATTCCCCAATGACGGACAACGAATCTTAGAAATTTTTCGGAGGTAACGTCAAAGGCGCACTTTAAGGGATTCAGTTTAAAGTCATATCGTCGTAATCGTTCAAACATGATCCTCAAATCGTACAAATGATCTATTTTTCATTTACTTTTGATGAACAAATCATCCATGTAGAATTCTACTTGGTTGTGAATAAGGTCGTCAAAAATCTTCATCATTGCGCATTGATATGTTGCTCCGGCGTTCTTTAGGCCGAACGGCATCACCGTGTAGCAGAAAATTCCAACTGGTGTTCTGAACGATGTAAGTGTTGCATCCTTGGGAGCCATCTTGGTTTGGTTATATCCCAACAATCCGTCCATGAAGGAGAAAATTTCATGTGTTGAAGCGATATCCACCATCATCTCTGGTATGAGAGTAGAAATTTGTTTTTTGGACATGCCTTGTTCAAATCTTTGAAGTCTACACAAAAATAGATTTGTCTTTTTTTCTAAACTCGTCTTTTGGACATGGCTTGTTCAAATCTCTGAAGTCGACACAAACGGGGATCTGCCCATATGTTTTGGACATGCCTTGTTCAAATCTCTGAAGTCGACAAAAACGCGGATCTGTCCATTTTTCTTAAAAATCTCATGTGTTGAAGCGATATCCACCATCATCTCTGGTATAGGTAGTGGAAACTCGTCCATGCCTTGTTCAAATCTCTGAAGTCGACACAAACACGGATCTGCCCATTTTTCTTCTTAACAAGTTTCTAAAGTCAACACAAACACGGATCTGTCCATTTTTCCTCTTAATAGGTACAATGTTAGCTAACCATGTGGGGTTTTGTTCTTCTTTACAAATTTGGCGTCTATTAATTTCTTCACCTCGGTGATGACTTGTTGTTCTATTTCAAATCGCATTCTCCTGGAAGCTTGTTTTATTGGGGTTATATTCTTGTCCACCCCCGAGTTTATGAACTGTTACTTATGCGGACAGTCCTGACATTTCATCGTAGCTCTATGTGAAGCAATCTTTGAATTTTGTTAATAATTTGATTAATTCTTCTGACACTTCATCATTGAGTAGAGAACTTATAAATGTAGGTTGGGGTTGTTCTTCAGTCTCGAGGTTAATCTCTTTCAATTCATCCATGATAGATTTAATTTTCTCCTCGAATTCTGAGGGAGAATCTTCTATTTGTTGATCATTAGAGTCGTCCTCTATATCAAGGCAATCCTTTTCTGACTCACCAGTAACAACAATGCAAAAATCATAATCATTGATTGGTCCGACTGTACCAAATCCGAGACCCTCTTTTGACTTGGAGTTCGACTTTTACCTTTCGATAATTTTTCAAAAAGTTGAAATTTATATTTTGGCATTTGTTTTGGTAAGTGTCCTTGTTGAATTAACTTTTGAACACAATGAGAGAAGTAACCAAAAGGAAATTCCATTAATTCATTAGGATCATCATCCAAATTTACATGTTTAAATTAACTTCTGAACACAAGGTGAGAAGTAACCAAAAGGCAATTTCATTAATTCATTAGAATCAACATCCAAATTTACATGTTTTTAAGCTCAGTAGAGGTAGAAGAACGGTAAAATTTGATCGGCTTTGAACCAATACTACGGACTTCCTTGACCTCTATACTCTCGACCTTTTGAGGGAGAATCAGAGTAAGGGTCATAACATTCACATAGTGGTTTATCCAATCATACATTGTTTCATATTCATTCTTCTCTGTATCTTCTAAGGATATCTCGTACTGAGGTTTCTTCTACTTGTCATCATTATTTTGTCTTCAGAACTATCTTCATCATCAACGTTGATGGTTGGCCTAGTCTATTTAACAATTAAATTGATCCTTCCTCGTCCATGTCCCCGACCTCGACCTCGGGTGCGCGAACTAAAAGAACCTTCACCAGCTCGTTGTAAGGGAGTGGTGGAAGATTGTCGAAGAGGAGTTGAATGGCCTCCTCTTTGTAATTCTTCTAAATCTTCATCTTTGTTTGTGATAACTTCATGAGAGAAGACAGTCCTCTTTGGAGGCGCGTAGTAGGCAGCATCTTCATGGATACCAACTTACGCGAGAAGACAGTCTTCTTTGGAGGCACGTAGTAGGCAGCATCTTCATGGATACCAACTTCCGTGCGAGAAGACAGTCTTCTTTGGAGGTGCGTAGTAGGCAGCATCTTCATGGATACCAACTTCATGAGAAGACTGTCTTCTTTGGAGGCGCGTAGTAGGCAGCATCTTCATGGATACCAACTTCATGTACTGAAAATGGTTGTAGGTCGGCGCGTAGTAGGCAACATCTTCATGGATAACCTTCATGCACTGAAAATGGTTGTAGGTCTCCCTTGATGCAATTTTCTTGACCATCTTTGCGGCATTTAATGCACGATGTAGAGATGATCTTGTGTTCATGAATCCATGGTCGACCCAACAGAGCGTTAAAAGAGGTCTTGGCATCGATGATATGAAATTTAGCAGTTGTCACAAGTTCTCTAACCTTCATAAGTAATGTAATTGATCCGATGGCTCTTTCTCCCTTTTGGTTGAATCCTCTTAACATCATTTTATCAGTCGTAAGTTGTAACCAGAGACTCTCTCATATCCTTTAACAGATCAGAGCATTGTAGATGCTTAATCGGGCCGGCAACTTCCTAAGATGAGCTAGCACGTTGTAGTATACTTTGTGTGATCCTCCGATTTTATCTTGATTATGTGGTTCTTCCACTGGTGGAGGTGGAGGTATCTCTTCTCGGGTCATTATCTGCTTTCCTTTATCAGTCGGAGCTGTACTTAGTGGTAACACTTTTCCGCTCCTTAAGTTAACATCCGTGATTTCTTCTTCTTGAGATATCATTGTTGAATCTTCCAGTGTCTCTTCCTCTTTGTCGGAAAGATCTAAGTTGATGGTAAGCGGTGTACCGTGATGCTCAAGAATTGGCTCCTTTTTATCGGTGCCGTTGTAAACGAATTCATCAGAATTGAGTATGGTTTGAGGATCATTTTGAGGATCAAGCTCGAAGCTAGATTGGTTATAATCAGTTACGTTATCACCAAAAACAGTTAAAATGTAACTGAAATCACAATCATTATATTCATAAGACTTTGGAGGGACAAAAAGATAATCATACAAAGTCAAGGGTTCGAGGATTTTCTTCCCCGAATCCGAGACAACTAATCTGGTAAAGGCGACCCCTATCCTACCCCTCGCGCTATCAATCTTTGTAGTGACGTTTTTCTTCTTCTTCTTTGTCTTTGAAGACGATGACTCTCCTGACGAAACCTTCATCTCGAGCTTGGTATGCTGTGGACTTTGAATGGAGGCTTGTCTTGATGTAGACTGGATCTTGTTCAGTATCATCTTGGATGATCTACTCCCGATCTCATTCCATTCTTCTTCTCTGGTAAATGCAGAAGATTGTTTTGATGGATTCTGTATTTGATTGACGACCCTCTTGAGTTCATCCCAAGTTGTACTCCATCCATTTGTTCCAGTATACGGATCGATTGGGGAGATTGGCTCGATCAAAATCATATTTATGGAACCTTTTTTAGGTTCTTTTAAATATTCTTTTGGGATATTCTTCTTGAGCCGGTCTTTAAAGACGAAGCATTTTTTTATAGTGTGCCCAAGAAACTGGTGGTATGGGCAATAATTTGGTTCATTCTTCTTATCCACCTCTTCAGGCTTCTTCGGATCTAGTAGTTTGAACTCCGGCTTCTTCATCAGACTTCTA
Source organism: Phalaenopsis hybrid cultivar (assembly GCA_002079205.1). Lineage (NCBI taxonomy): Eukaryota > Viridiplantae > Streptophyta > Magnoliopsida > Asparagales > Orchidaceae > Phalaenopsis > Phalaenopsis hybrid cultivar. The sequence continues at coordinate 71,385 of JXCR01142015.1, forward strand.
AATATTTTAGGTATAGCTTTATCTTTGAAAGAATACATCACTTTACGTCGATCTAACAGGGACCTTTTCTTATCCCTTGTTCGTGGTGATCTTTCTTGAGGCGGTCGCTGGTTGGATTGACTACTCTGTTTCTAAGCATACTGTGACGAAGACTGGCGAGGCACTTCTGCATATATCTTCATCGGTTTCTTTCCTTTATCGAAGGTCGCTACTACTCTTGATTTCTTTTCAAACACTCTGGTCACCTTAACCTTTTCGTGTGGCTCCATGTGCTTTATTTCTTCTTGAAGACTGCTGGCATTATTGAGTAGCTTCTCGAAGGATTTGATGGTGAGTCCCTTGAGCATGAAAGCTACTGGCCCATGAATGCTCTTGAGTAGAATTTCAATCGCATGATGTTCCTGTAGCTGGGGTTCACATTTCATGCTAAGGTTTCTCCACCTCAAAATATATTCCACCAAAGTTTCACTAGGCTTTTTTTTCCCATCATGAGCTCTCTAATAAACACATGGTGTTCTGCCCCGGTAAATATTTTCACAAATAACTATTCCAACTCGAAAAATATTTTATATGTAGATAAGTTGTTGGGCAAGTCAGAGTACCGGTCAAAAGCAATTCCTGATAAGTTGTTGATGAACTGCTAGAAGAGTAGATCTTCACTATTCCTTGTATTTCCACAGCTGGCTCGAAAATGTGCTATATGTTGTCTGGGATTTCTAGTCTCATCAAATATATTGAAGTTTGGGGCCACAAAACCCTTGGGGAAAGGCACGGCATCGAATTCCTCCAGATAAGGTCTACCCTTTTGAACCAATGCACCACCCTTAGATTGGGTTAAAGCTTCCCGCACTTGTTCAACAATTTTCTTGAATTCTTTTTCTGGTATAGCACCTGATGGAGAATCCTTTCTATGTTGCTCATCTCTGTTTGCTGAAGCAACCTCTCTTCTTTCATCTGTGATGTATATAATTTCTAACTGATTGATCTCTGGAGAAGCCAATTGCGGCGCTTGTGATTGCCCCTGAATAGTGGCCATAGCGGTCATGGCTGTGGTCATCTCTTTTATTCTTTTCTCCAGTAGACTAACTTGCTCATCCCTTAGGAGGACAGCCCTACGTAGTTCATCTACGGGATTCTCTTCGGTATGAGGTTGAGCCTCGCGCGCAGATGTGGCTGCTCTGGTTTCAATTACATGGACATCAATGAAATCTTACTCCGAGTAATCATTGTAATCAAAATTTTCATCGTCGCTATCGACGAAAACTCCGTGTTCTCAAGCTAACTCGGAAATCTCGATCCTGAGTTTCTCAACTTTCTCTTCAATTATTGATTCCTTGATCGCTTTAAGATCTAGAGGACCCTGATGTACATCCTCTATTTGTTCCTCCATCTCGCTGGCTATTGTTGCAACGATGTCAGATATTTCAGACCCTCATTACATTTCCTGTTTTTATCGCGCGGGCTCACTGGACTGTATCGGTGCAGCGATCTTGGGTACCCATATGTTTTTCTTTTTTGACGATGATGTCTCAGGACAGAGTGTCTTAGTAGAAACATTGGTATGTCTAAGGATAGTATGCTCCCCATGGTGTAGATCGGCTACAGTGCCAGATAATTGTCTTGTCTTTGCCTTTAGGATTGTAGAAATGTCTCCATAATGGGTAACGGATAAGATTTTTGGACCCAGTCTCAACTTAACCGGTCGACGTCCTGCGGTCCTGGTAATAGTATAATCAGTAGTAATCACTATGGTATCAACTATGTTCCCTAAATGAAACCAAACGGGGATGTGAGTAGGTGGCACTCTAGTTGTCTTGTGAGACTGTCTGGCGGACTTGACATCCTTCAAAATTTCCTTTTTCATTCGAGGGGATATTGCATCTCCCACTCATTTAAGTAACTTGCTAACTGAACATCCTTCTATGGTAGCTAGCCTTTTGAAAAACTGCACTGACTCAGGTGATAGGAGTGAATTTCTTTCCTTCCTCACCATGTCCATGAAGTGGTGGTAATGCGGCGGCGATTTTCCGGATACTCTTGTATCCATCAATATCTGTTAGAGCATGGAATCTATTCCTCTGTAGGAGTGAATAAATTTTCGGTAACACTTCTTCAACTTAATGAGGCTCCTCCTCAACAGGTGTCTCCTTGGGAGCCTGGGCTTTGATGGCCCTCTGAACCTTTCTTTTACGATTCCTTTTTTGGGTTCGGATCAGCGGTATAGTCCTTGAACTTGATCCGATTTCAAACATGGGTGGTGGGACAATTAATTCCTCAGTCGGATCCTCAATAATCATTACTTCTTTCCCTTTAGCAGCAGCTGGGCTAGCAGGTTTGATGGGTGTCGTGATGGCAGTAGTTTTAGACTTCTTGTAGGTAAGGAAGTCTTGAAGGCAGTTCAGACTGAATTTTGCAGACGGTTCATGTATTTCCGGTGTGGCAATCTGCATCACTACAAACGGGGCTTTCCCGAGGATGACCTCGAGATCTTCAAATCTGGCTCCGAATTTAATGGTAGGAGCAAGATTACGGGCTTCGTGGCTCGTTGGTAGGTTGCAAGAAAAGGTCATCGTTGGGTAGGCCATTGCAACAGGCTTGAAAATAGAAAGTTTCAGAGTTAGTTATATGGCCAAAAACCTCGTAATTTTTAGTGCAAATACTGAAAGTTGAGGTTGATCTGTAGACCGGGCAGGTCTTAATTTATGGGTATTTTAAAATTTTGTTTAAGAAAAATCAAACGGTGTAAATTTTAATTAATGTAAGAAAATTTCAAAGTACACACAACACAACACGATTTGGTTTAATTTGCAAAGTAGCACATCAAATTTGGAAGGAAGATGTGTAGTATTTTAGGACCCAGTGCGGAACCCATTTAGTGGCAGACAACGCCCAGGTGGAACTAGTCCACCGACACATCTATTGGGTGTCCGACCCCACATGAAAGTTTAATGAATCCTTAATGGCCTTCTGAACCTCTCTGTTCAAAGATGGTTGAACAGCTAGTTCTAAAGTCCAAGGAGTTAACCGTATTTTCCCAAGACAGAAATGGGTAAACTATGCCAATGGAAGAAGGATAATTTGGTCCAAGAGGGATATGGACACATTACTGATGTGTGAAGATAATATTTCTTGATTTGTATGGAGAGGAAAGCTTGTCCTCAATGGAGTCGTCAAAAGCTGTCGGCGCTATTTTTGGTTGGAGGAGTTGCTCGTAAGAAGCTATCAGTCATCGTAATTGAAATCTCGTCGTCCGCTTTTACATATATATATAGTTTTAGAAAAATATGAAATCAAACTAACCCCATATTTTATCATAGTTTAAATGAAAGAGTGTTGTACCTTAAATCTTGTATCTATCCCGAAGGATAAACACAAGACTTGAGAATGAGGCTCAATCAAATAAACTAAGGAGTATATGACATCCGTTTGGTCTGCGAAACCTTTGTATTTGCCGACAAGTTCCCCTATTTAATATAGGAATTAAATAGGGTTTATATTAAGCTGGGTTTGTACATGCTTCCTATAAGGGCAAGCCCATATAGTTAATTACATCTTAAATGACCAAAGTCACCTTAGAAGACTCTCGATAAAAATCAGGAAATATTATCTTCAAGGAATTTCAAAGGGTAGGACTCTAGCTCTCGATAAAAATCAGGAAATATTATCTTCAAGGAGTTTCAAAGGGTAGGACTTTTCAATCTCGATAAAAATCAGAATATTATCTTCAAGGAGTTTCAAAGGGGAGGACTTTTCAATGAGATCAGATGTAGAGGTGTGAAAGAGAATTTCAAAGGGTAGGACTCTTCAACGAAATCGGACGTAGATGTGTGAAAGGGGACTAGTTCAAATTTGGAACATTTTTATTGTAGAATTAGTTTTAAAGGGTAGGACGTTTTAATGAGATCGGACGTAGAGGTGTGAAAGGGGATTGGTTCAAATTTGAAACATTTTGTTGTAGAGTCCAAAGGAGGAAGAACTAGGGGATGTCATGGATCCAGAGGAGAACCCTGGTGACTTCCCAAGCTATCCTAATGTCTGGCTTCATTTTTAATGATAAATATTTAAGTGTTTCATTCTGCCAACTTTTTTAGTTAGGGCTTACATTCGTATGAAACTATCACACAAATAACCTGGAAGATGTGAGGGTTTATGTCGTGACGGACGATAACCTCGGAATCCTAAGACGAGTTAGGGCTTATATTGTATAGCAGGGCTACACAAAGGTCTAAAGATAAAATGAGGATTTACGTTGCATAAGCAAGAAACCTTGAAGTTCTATGGCTTTGTTTTTTATATCTAAGAAAGGAAGATTGGTTTAGTTGGGGAAGATAGGTTTTGTTGTTGAAGATGGTCGTGCTGCCCACCATGCTAGCTCTAAGCTCCTTGCCACGACGAGTTTAAGTTTTCTAGTGTGTCAAGTTATGATGTCAAATCAGGTGGCCCTATGGTTGAAGTTCTTTAATTTTTACAGAGGGCATATTAAAGTTGATTGGAGCGACACCGGTTAGGATCCTACGGTTCCCTCCTTATGGGGGCATGCTAAAGTTGATTAGAGCGACACCGATTAGGATCCTACGATTCCCTCGTTCCGACATCACTATTTTCTATTGGATTCACTTAGTCCAATTTACTAAACTTAACTTAATGAGTTCGCATCACTATTTTTTAATGGATTCACTTAGTCCAAATGAACTTACTAAACCCAACTTAATGAGTTCCATAATTTCATTAAAACCGTAGGAAGCCTCGTTAACAACCGTAGGTTACCTCCTCCGAGGGATTCCCGATCATTCAATAGAGACATCTTAATTTATTTGCAATTGTAGTTTTGTGTGATGTGATTAAATTTTGAGTTGTTTTATATTTTGAATGTTGTGGTAGTGAATTTTAACTTGGTTGATTTTAGTTTTTTTTTTGGTTTTGGTTGTGTGGCTATCCTGATAGTTTAGTTTTCATGCAGGGTGACATCTTTTTTTAGCATGCAAGTTTGCGGGTATAAAAGTACAATATGAAAGTATAAGAAAGATAATGTTGAAAACTGTAAAAGTGTACCTGGTGAGTCTTCTCGTTCCACCACCTGTAACTCAAAAGGCATGTTAAGGCAGTTTATATGAAATAGGGAAGTAAAATTTTAACGACCTATCTAACCCTAGGTCATATATTGTTGGGTCCTTAGGAGTTTAATTAAGGATGATGTTGTCAAGCAAAATATATTAAGCTTAGTAGATCTCCGAGGTATCCAACAGATCTAGAGAAAAAAGCAGGTTTGTGCTACTGTCTCGCTGTTTGGTGGAAAATCCCGTGTTTTTTTAAACTTATTATGTTGCTCAATAATTCATCCTATAAAACACCCTAATGCTCAATGAAAATTGATGTATCAATTATCCCTGAGAGTAAGGTAATTATCATCTATAATTTAATTTTGAAAATTATGTGGGTGAAGACCCTTAAAGAGGCAAGTTAGTGTTATTGGAACACTTGACCAAATTTTGGCCCTAATTGGGCTTTTAGTGTTTGAAAGGCGTCTTATGTTTAATTGATATTTACTTTTCTAATCCTCATTTAAATGAAACTTGATTTAGCCTAAGTCACTACTAAGCCCTTAAGACCTAGGTGAGTGTCTTAGTTAGTTTTGAAAAGGTTAAGCTTTAGGTGGTCATGATTCATGATTTGAATTTTATTTGAAAATCAAAGTAGGGTATTAAATTGATTAATTATTGACTTCAAAAGTCATACCCCTAAGTCCTGGGTTTATTTTATTTTAATAAACTTCCAAATTTTAATAATTTAAAATTTTATTAACCCATCTTTTCAATTAAGAAAGTGAAGTTGCTTTTTACCAATTAACCCCTTGTGTTTCAAACATCCTAATTAGGATCAGCGGTTACACATTTCCCTTCTTGAATTAAGCCTAAATGTTAATTAAAGCTAAATTTCCAAAATTACACATTTGCGCCTAAGGCTCTAACACTTCATAATTTGTCAAATTCAATTCAAATGACTTTGAAATTTTTATCCTACCTCATTCATGGGTCAGTTAAGACATCAAAGGAGAAAATGTGATTTTTGAAAATTTAATTTAATTTATATAATTATTTTCATGTAAAAATAGGATTTTTCAAAGAAAATTACTAACTTTACCAAGGTAAATTCTAATCCCTTGAAATTTTTATTAGAGGTAGAATTAGACCAAAGAAGTCTTTGGACTAAATTTCATGATTTTTTGAATTTTATTTGAATTTTAAGAATTATTTTAAGTTCTGGGGTATTTATTAAGTGTAAAATATTTTAAATGGGGAAAATTAAGTTTAATATTTTTGAAAAATCTTTCTAAGGTCAGAGAACTCAGAGGATAAAATTTTATATTTTTTTGAGTTTTATTTGATTTATTGGAATTATTTTTAGTGAAACCCCATTTTTAGCCTTTAAAATTTTATTTTTAAGCTTTAAAATTCAGTATCTTTACTTAGAAAATCATAAAAAATATTCTAATTATTCCTAAGTGCTTAGGAAGTAATTTAGAACATTTCCATGAATTTTATTATTTTTGTGATTTTTAGGATTTTTAATTATTTAAATATTTAAAATAGGTTAAAAATCATGTTTTTATTTTAAACTCCATTTTATTTTTACAAAATACCCCTGATCACATAGAACTAAAAAAAATAAGTTTTTATAAATTTTTTAGTTATATTTTGATTTTTAAAAATCATTTAAGTGCCAAAAATGTTATCTATCTTTAAAAGTCAACTTAAGTTACCTAATGAACTCAAAATACTTTGAAATTTTTTTGGTGAGTTCTCTAGAGCCTAAACAATAGTGGAGATAAAAAATCATGTCATTTTATTGCTTTTATTTTTCAAAATTAATTACTTTAGTGATTTAGGGTTTGTAAAGATTAGGTATATTTTGAATGACTTAGATCATGAGAAATTTTCTTAAAGGCTCTCTGGTCATCATAAACCTCCCAAAATTTTCTTGGATTTTTCTAGGCAACATGCTAATTTCCATAATCATTTTAAGCAAATAATGCACATAAATTTTAAAAATATGATTATTTGTCTAGGGACCTCCTCGGACTTTGGAAAAATCAAGGAATGTTTCGTAAGACGGAGGTAATAACATGCTAAAATTTCAATCCATGGTGATATCACTACATGCTTAGAGAATCAAAACATCCAAATCAGTTTTTAATTAATTAAAAATAAAATATGCATCACATGGACTTAAAAAATTATTTCCACAATGTTTTCCTCTATTCACTGAGCAAGAGGGTATTTTTATTTTATTTTTATGATTTTTCTACACCTAGATATTAGTTTTTAAAGTTAGGAAACATTTTTTGATTTTTTAAATCCCCTATTTATCTATTTAAACAGCGCGGCACCATGTAGATCCTAAGCAGCTCCAAACTCCACGCGGCGCGCTCTCATTTGTCGTCACCATCCACATAAGCAACAACACGTCCCACTTTTCGTGTAAGGAAGCATTGTCCGACTCCATCTCAACAGTCTATTTGATACACGCGCGATCGGACAACGCTCCATCATCGTCCCCGATTGCCTAGCCCAAGAACAGTCCATCTTGTAGCCTTATGATCTCTCTCATTTATTAAGCAAATTGGATGAATTTTTTTTAAACGCTCATCTAGACTAGACGATCACATCAATAAGGTGATCAAGCCATCAAATTAACTCTAAGAAAATGGAGAATCAAAAGAGGCTTGGGAGCGGGAGAGATTTTATACCTTTGCTCTGAGAAGTGATGCTTTAATCAGAGAGTCTTGGCACGTTCGTTGTGATCCAAAGAGGCTAGGGTTTGAGTCTCTAGTCTTAGTGTAAGGCCTACGTATGATTTCAATCACGACCAGATTTGGGTGTTGGTCTAAAGCTATGGTAGAGGCTCTGTGAAAGGGGAATTTGATGGGGCTTGAGCTTCTTTTACTATTGTGAAAGTGTGGGTGAAGTTAATTTGAGTTTGGTGGACTATAGAGGTGTATTGGGCTCTGTCCTGATTTCCGGCAAGATTTTGAGCTCAAAATTGAACTCCGGCAGTGGAAATTGGTGAGAGAAAACAGTTGGAATGCACTGAGGGGATCTTAAGGAAGCTCTGTGGTCAGTTTGGAGAGGTCTCTCTAAGAAATTTTCAGCACTACTTCTCATGGCCGTGGGAGGTGATTTTTATCAAAATGGCTAAGAGGTGGTTGTCATGGCCAATTAGGGGGTGCATTGTGTTGCTTAGGTAGAGGGCAGAGGAGCTCTACAATTTAATTTGGCTAAGATGGCCTCTAGGTTTGATTTGGGTGAAGTTCAATAGGGGTGGCTCTCGGTTTTGAGCTTCTCCGGTGACTCGGTCAGCCGGCCATGGCAGGGGGAGGTGGCTAGGTGCTCAGGGCATCCAGGGGAATCTGTCAAAGCAACTTAATGTAATGTGGTTTAGTTTTGGTAAGGGTATCTTAAGCATGTGTATTTTTGGAAATAAGATCCCTTAATTTAGTGGACTTTTGGTACATGGCTCATCTAGCTTGGATTAAATGGGTTTTGGCTTAGTCTTAAGGTATAACCAATGGTTGAGGTGGAGTTAATTTGTTTGCTTTAAGGTGGTTAGGCCATTTTTAATGCATGGGTTCAATGTGGGTTCAAGTGATCAAATCTTGGGTTTGAGCTAGATTAGCCATGTTAATTGACCCAATTGATTGATCAACATTGTGTATATGATTGTTATGAAGATTTTTGGTGGAGGGTTGAAGTGATTTTGAGTTCAATTGGTAAGTCAATTTGAGGTATTTTTGAAATTTTATCAATTTGGGAATGTTAGGCTAGACATGGGTCTAGGTTGGGCTAGCCATGGGTTAATTCCAAATTGAATGGTTCAAATGATCAAGGGAAATGTTGTGAAGATTTTTCATGATGGGATGGAGTGGAAATTTTAGGGTTAAGGCCGTCAATTTGGTGAGATTTTGAGACATGGCCAATTTGGGGCAAATTTGGGCTTTTTGGACTTAGGTTGAAATCAAATGAAATTGAGGCCTCTCCAAGGCCAATTGAAGATCAATTTTTATGTATGAGGATGTTATGAAGGTTTTTCAACACAAATTGTGGCCAATTGAGGGGGCTATGGGTTCAACTTGGTGGAACCAAGTCATGGGGCCAAACTTGGGGTTTTGACCTAAATCAGAATTAGGTTCAAATCATGGCCCAATTAAGCTTGGATTTGGTCTAGCTTTATCACATAAAGGGTGAATTTGAGTTTAGAATTGGAATTGGGGTAAATTGAGACCAATTTGATAAACATTTGGAGTGATTTGGGGAAAATATGGGCCTTTAAAGGGTAATTTGGGGTTTTGGTCAAAGATGGTCAAATTAGTCAAATTGGGTCATGTCATAGTTGAGGAAAATGAAATTGGGAATATTTGGGAGGTCTTGGGATTTTTTGGAATTTTTGGAATTTTGGGGTAAGGAGGGGAATTTTGGTAATTTGGCCAATTTTGGTGATTTTAGGTAGTTTTGGGTGTTTTTAAGGTGTTTGAAATGATTTTTAAACCAAGTTGGGTATTTGGGTAGATTTGGGAATTTTGGCCAAATTTGGGGTCTCAAAGGCATCTAGGTAATTCGGGGGAATTTAGGGGCAAAAGGCTAGGTTGGGTATCATGGTAGAGTTGGAGTGCCAACCACTATCAATAAGCCATGGGCCAATGGAAACTCCCATTTTGGGTCCTCTATGTAATGGTCTTAGCTAAACCCTAGCCCAGGGCTAATGGGTTTAGGGGACCACCTACAGGAGTCTCCGAAAAGTATCAAGGGACCAGGGCCTGAAAATTCTAGGTTTAGGGTAGTGAGTGATTGTGAGCGTAAGTGATTACCTTAGCCCTAGACCAACACCCGGGGTCAACCCTAAGGTCCAACATTCCTAAGGGTGACTCATCTTGAGTTCCCCCATAGTGACCCCACCTACTAAGTGCTAGAGGTTTAGGACCAATATCGCGGAACTTCAAGTTGAGTAGAGAAGAGTTTGGAATTTCTAATGCTAGTTTTTTAAGAATAGTCAGTAGAAAAGTTTTATGGCTAGACCTTAGGCTACTAAAGAGGAAAAATTAAATCTCAACCAAAAGTGAGGTCAACAGGCACACATCTCCACATAACAATATAATTACATTGTTTGTATAAATATGGGTTATCCCAAAAGTAAAATTTTTCATCGTGAATAAATTTCTTCTCTTATTGCTTTGTCAATCCATATGGTAAAATACCAGTAACAATATAGTTCATAATATCAACATATCATGATATTTCACATTCTTTAACAGTATAAAGTTGTTCATCAGGAAAATTTTCACTAATTTCTCTTTCAAGATTAAATGTTTCTTCTTGTTCCAGTCTAGATAAATAATCAGCTATTTGATTATTAGATCCTTTCCTATATACCACCACAAAAACTAATTCTTGCATCAGAAGTACCTATCTAATTAATCTTGGTTTCACATCCTTTTTTGCATCAAATATTTTATAGCAGAGTGATATGTATGTGTAACACATTCAACTCCAATCAGATATGACTTAAACTTATCAAAAGCATAAACAATGGCTAATAACTCTTTTTCAGTAGTGATATAATTAATTTGAGAATCATTTAGAGTTTTACTAGCAAATTATATAACTTTAAATTTTTTTTCATTCTCTACCCTAAAATAGCTCCAATTGCATATGCACTTGCATCACATATTAGTTTGAATGGTTTCTCCCAATCAGGCGAAACAATTATAGGAGCAGTGATAAATTTTTTCTTTAATGTTTCCAAGGCATTAAGACACTTTAATTAAAATCAAATTTTGTATCTTTTCTCCAAAAGTTGGCATAAAGGCTTTGTAACTTTTGAAAAATAATTAATATATTGCCTGTAAAAACCATCATGTCCTAAAAAACTTTTAACTCCTCTTATTGTAGTAGGTGGAGGTAGGTTAACTATAACTTGAATTTTTGTCGGATCTACTTCTATGTCATTTTCTGAAATTTTATGTCCAAGCACAATTCCTCCCGCAACCATGAATTAATATTTTTCCCAATTTAATATTAAATTTGTCTTTTCACATAGTTCTAGAACTTTCTCTAAATGATTTAGACATATTTTAAATGAAGTTTCAAACACAAAAAAATCATTCATAAGAACTTCTATCCCTTTTTAAATCAAATCACTAAAAATTAACATTATACATCTTTAAAATGTCCCAGGTGCATTACATAAACTAAAGGACATTTGCCAAAAAGAAAAGTACCAAAAGGACTAGTAAATTTAGTATTCTCTTCTTCCTCTGGAGCAATTGGTATTTGATGATAGCTGGTGTATCCATCTAAAAAGAAAAAAAAATTATTTGTGTCCAGCTAGTCTATCCACATTTGGTCCAAAAAGGGTAAAGGAAAGTGATATTTCCTAGAGGCTAAATTTAATTTTTTATAATCAATGCAAATTCACCAACCAATGACTTGTCTTTTTGGTATTAATTTATTATTCTCATTTGTCACAATAGTTTTTAGGAACACAGCGAATTGGACTCACCCAAGCACTGTCTTAAACAAGATATATTTTTCCAGCATCTAACCATTTTAAAATCTCTTTCTTAACAACTTTTTTCATTGTAGAGTTTAATCTCCTTTAAGGATTAGCTTTTAGTCCGTGATCATCTTCCAATAAAAATCAGTGCATAAAAATTGAAGGATTGATTCCTTTAGGATCAGCTAACGTCAATCCAAAGGCTTTCTTATATCTTCTTAAAGTTTCCAACTACGTTTATTCTTGTACTTCAGTTAATTCTAATGATACAATAACATGTAATGTGAATAAATCTCCTAAAAAGGCATACTTTAAATGTGTAGGAAGAGTTTTCATTTCTAGTTTGGGAGGTTTTACAATCAAAGAAATCAAATTTTTATTATTATCCGTAGGATCTAATGGTTCAAATTATTCCTGAGCATTGTCCAATTCTTCTTTTCTCACTTCCATAAATTTATCTTGAATTATATCCTCATCCTTATACTCCAAATATTCTTCTTTAATTTTCTTTTCAAATGTATTAGTGAAGTATTCATTGCATAAATAACCATTAATATCTATTCTGAAGCATTCATCATCTCTTCCTTTTGATGGGTATCTCATTGAATTTGCAATATTAATTATAACTTCTTGATCGCTAACTCTCATATTTAATTTTCCTTTCTGTACATCTAGTAAAGCTCTTCCAGTGACAATAAATGCACTTCCTAAAATGATAGGAATTTCATTATTTTCCTCCATATCTAACGCAATAAAATCCCTAGGAAAGATAAATTTATGAACCTTTACCAAAACATCTTCAATAACTTCTTTAAGATAGGTAATTGAAAGATCAGCTAACTGAAGAGTTACAATAGTAGGTGAAATTTTTCCTAATCCCAACCTTCTGAAAATCGATAGAGGCATAAGATTAATACTGGCTTCCAAATCACAGAAAGTTTTTCTGAAAAGTCTTTTGTCAATAGCACAAGAAATAGTAAAACTACCATGATTTTTAAGTTTTTCAGGAAAAAAAAATTTAAATTATAATGCTATGCTCCACAATAAGTGCAACAATCTCATTATTTGTAAACTTTCTTTTTTTATTAAGTATATCCTTCATAAACTTCACATATCTTGGCATTTGCTTTAGAGCTTCAACAAATAGAATATTTATTGTAAATTTTCTCAATATTTCCAAGAATGTTGTAAATTGGTTATCTCAGTTATATTGCTTCATTTTTTTAGGTAATGGAGGTGGTGGTCTTTATACTGTAATTTTTATTTGTTTGATATGATATTCTAACTCAAAATGAAAATCTTCACAAGACTTTTCATTTTCCACCCCTTCTTTCTCAACTTCAACTTCAATTTCTTTTTGAACTTCTGTTTCTAATTCTTTTCCACTTCTTAGTTGAAGAGCCTTGATTTGCTCTTTATTCTAATCTTTAGGATTAACTTCAACATTACTAGGCAAAGATTCTGGAGGTATACTGCTAAGTACAGTAGCAATACATCCCAACTAATTTTCCATGTATTTTAATTGCAACTCCTTGACTTTGTACTTGTGCTCCTTAACTTTGTAATTGTGCTTCTTAACTTTGCAATTGTGCTCCCATTTGCAATATTAATTCTTCTACTGACAATTTCTTCTCCTTACTCAGTGAATTGCGACTGAAACCTAGAGAGTAATAAGGTTTATAGTTAGAATTTTCTTGATTGTTGGAGTTTCCTAATGGGTTTGCAGGATTGTTCCCCCATTGCAGATTTATAACATTGGATTTATTGTTACTCCAATTGAAATTAGTTTGATTTTTTCAACCAGGATTATAATAATCTGAATAAGGATTATTATATTGGTTGTTTATTGCATTTAAAGTTTCATATGAAGACTGAGAATATATCATTTGTCCCAATTAATTTTCCTCAAGCACAGGGGGTGTCTAAGAATAATTCATTATATACTTATCTATATTCTTTGATATTGCAACAATTTAAGCAGCCAAAATAGATATTGCATCAGAATCATGAATACTAGCTACTCTTTTTGGAGTTACCCTTTGAAAGGGCCTTAGAAAATTATTAGTAGACATCTCTTTAATTAAAAAATATGCTTCATCAAATGGTTTTGACATTAATGATCCACCAGTAGTAGTGTCACTTATAAATCTAAGAGATCCAACCAATCTATTATAAAAAGTTTGAATTATTAACCAATCTGGTAATGCATGGTGTGGACACTTCATAAGGAGATCTTTAAATTGTTCCTAAGACTCATAAATTGATTCTTGTTCAAATTGAAAAAAAGATGTAATATCATTTCTAAGCTTAACAGTTTTTTATGATGGAAAATATTTAGATAAAAAATTTTGTGATAAGTCTCCTCAAGTTCAGATAGATCTAGGTGCTAACAATTTTAACCACATCATAGCATTATCTCTTAATGAAAAAGAAAAAAGTCTAAGTCTGACGACATCATTCAACACTCCATCATAATTAATTGTAGAACACAATTCTAGAAAACTAGCAAAATGTAAGTTAGGATCATCAGTCGGTAGTCTCCCAAATTGATTATTTTGTATCATTTGGATAATAATTGGTTTATGTTCAAATGAATTAGCAGCTACAACAGGGTTTTGTATACTCAAATGAATTTCATCAGTTGTAGGATTAACATAATCTCTTAAAGGTCTCTGATGATGTTCATTTTCAATTCCAGGATTATTTAAGTTTGTAGTCATTTTGTTCAAATTATCTAACTCTTTTTTTTGTTTTCGAATTTTTGTAATAGTTTTTTCTAACTCTGAATTGTAAGGTACTAAACCTTCATATCTTAAACTATGCATACACAAACACAATAAGCAATTAAAATAAGCAAACAAATTATAATATAAAAAATATTAATTAAGCTATAATAAGTTTTTCAATTTAAATAAAATATTGATTGTTACTCCCCGACAACGTCGCCAAAAACTTGATGCACGGTGTATGTGGTGTGTTGTAAATATCTTTCAATACTACAATACACACACAATAACACAAATAGTAAATATGCAGTTCAATCACAATAAAAATCAATTTGAGTATAAATATTTTTATATTATAAAATCTTTAAGCTGCAAAACCATAATAATAAGACAAGTATACGTATCGCTCAAGTAATAAAGGGTTATAATGGAGTCCTAAGTATTGATCACACAGGGAGTTGGAAATTCTTATGGTTATAATGTGAACCACAATATTCAAACTATAAAGACTTAAGCACGCAAAACAAATCTAAAGTAAATTTACTGTATACTAAATGAAATGCAGTTAAAAGAACTAGGTTAACTAAGCTATTTGCTAAACTTCAAAAGTAAACTTATTAAGACTAAACAAAGTTTTGTAATGAAGAGTTCAAATTTAAGAAAACATAATTCCTTTTTACGATGAGTTTTTGGATTGTGAAGTAATTAAAGCCATTTAAATTATATATAAAAGTATATTGTGTCAGATAGGAGCAATCCTATTTTTTACTCTCTTATAGTGCATAAAGAACATTCACCAATCCAAATTTAGGTTAAGAGGATATTGGCTGCCACTCCAGATCTCTCATTTCTCCCTTCCCTGAAGGCTAACAATCTTGCTTTAGTTTCCAAGCAACTGGACCAAATTTGGGACTTTAGTCAGTCACCCTAGAATCTCCAATTCTGCGCCCATCAAAGTATATTTCCTTATTTATTTGTACTCAACCCCATGTGCTACATTCTCACCCATGAAATTGAATGTGACTCTCATCTTGTTGCAGAAAGCATACCCCTTTAAGATATTATGTTTCTTAATAAATTTTAACATTTCAATTAGCCATCAAAATGTAAATGAAGATCAGAGTTCGAATCATCACAATTTATTGACATTTAAAACCTTTCATAACAAAATTAGTCCTTCTCAAAACCATATCAAATTGTAGAGAGAAGGATAAAGAAGACTACTCAAAATTTATGAGAAGGATACAACAAAACATAGATTTTATATACAAAAACAAGTTTACAAAATAAAGAAAGCAAAGAACATAACTTATCTCACACTCCTTCTCAAGCAAATCTCTTAAACTTCCTTTTAAGCACTTTCTTTCTTTATAGTCACACTCAATTCTCTCTTAGAAATGTAATGAAGAAGAAATTTCTCATCTTCCCTCTCCTCTTACAACTATAGAGGAAAAAACAAACTCTTCTCCACAATTCTCTCTCACGCAACCCTTAGACTTCTCCTCCTCTAATGCCTCTCGCAAGACTCACTAGACTCCTCTTTTTAGTTAGGGTCAACCTTCCTTTTAAAAAGAATTCAAAATTCCCTCCTTTTCTCAAAAGACACACCTCTTCACATCAAGAGACGAGTCCCTTCATCCAAAAAATATATCTCTTCATTCAAGAGCTTTTCCAAAGTGTTTAGATGCATTTAACCACTCCATGGGGCATTTAAATTGATTGAAGCCTTCTATAACTGCTCAAAAATAGTCAATAATCGCCTTACTCCGTCATAATTTGTTTTTGGTGCCTCTGGCGCTAGTGTATTGAAGTTTCGCGATGTTTTCTAGATTTTGGTGTCTCTGACACCTCTGGCGCTAGAATACTGAAAAACTTTATTTTGACTCCAAATTTCTTCATTTTTGCTCCTTTTCGCTCCAAATGTCTAAAATCAATATACCTGCAACAAAACATGAAAATACCCTTCTTTAAAGTGCAATATCACCAACTTTAAGCATAAAATATATATATATAAAATTGCACATTTTTTTGTGTATCACTTAGCACAAGATGAGGGGGCTTCTGCTCCTCTTATTTAGAACTCAATAAATGGTTTTCCTTAAGGTAACTCATCTGGCTCAGGTACTATCACAGTTGTGTTATTGTAAAACATATCTTGATCTTTGAATCTGGTGTCAATCTAGATAATTGGGTTGTTCATTAAGTGACTTTGATCAACTCCCACCTCGACATTGTCTTTAAAAGAAGGAAATGAGCTTTTCGATGGACATTTTTAGCAACAAGAATAAAAAGTTAAATGCTACCCAGAACTCAAACACAACTTTAAGTTTTAATATTTTAATCCTCAATTAAAATATTAATCTTTAGCACCAGTGAATTGAAAGAGTGTCAGAGTTTGAGTATTTTCAAATTGGTTCAAAAGTTTATTGGGTTTTAAAATTTCAAATTTTGGAATTTGAGTGAGTTCAATGAAATTCGATTAAGTTTGATGAAATTTAAGTGAGTTTAATTGAGTTTTGAGTGAATTTAAAGAGATTTGGTTCATTAAGTTTTATTCAATTAGATCCTAAATTTAAAATATTTATAATTTAATTTTCTTTAAAAGTTAAATTATCATAGGGAAATGATATTTTAATGAAGATTTCCCCTAGCCTAAATATAATTTTCAAAGACTTGGTTTCTAAATGGGATGCGGAAAGACTACCTCACTACAATCATGTTAGATGTTAACATTTATGACGTTTTGAGAATGCAATGAAGGTTTCCTTCCAAATCATGGAATGCTTTAGAAGTGATCTTTAAGAGGTGCAATGGAAGTTCCTTAGTCAGTTGTATGATGTACATCATTGGGAAAGAAGTACGGTATGAGCTTCTTTGACTTGAGCATTATGTTGAACGGGACATTGATTCCCACAAATAATTCCAAACTGATACATGTTGGAAGGTCTATGATAGTAAAGTGATTATTTAGCATCTTAGCATTGCATGAAAATCTAGCATGAACAAAGGTAAAAGAAAAGTAAGCTAAACGAGGCACCTCAATTTTTTTGGTAAAAAACGTGGAAAAGGGAAAAACAACAGGGTCCAGTTACATTGAAATAATTCACTATGTAATGGTGAGGACACCAACCTAACCCTCTCCTGAGATAGGGAAGGTGGAATTTTATGATTTATTTATAATAGTATTTCAAGAATAATAACTGTAACAAGATATGAAGGTCATAATCAATTGTTACGGAGGCAGTAGTCCGTCATGAATATTGTTGGTGATGACTATAGTGCCAACGTATTATAAAGATCGTGTTTGGAAGCCATGGTAATAACTGTCCATGTAGGTCATAAATGGTTCTTCAAAAGCATCAATTGGGCACAGAGGCCATAATAAGGAGCTGCAAAAGTTGTGGGAACATTTTTAGACCCCTAGAGTCTGGAGTTGAGAGCTACATGAACTGTGATAACGTCCGTAGACCATAGAAGGTGGTGTTGGGAGTTACATGAGGTTTGAATCATGTAGGCTGTAGTAAGCCACATAGGCCACAACAGGGAGTTGTAATAACATTTGTAGGCCACATAAGCTTGTGTTGAGAGCTGCATGAGCTGAGATAACATCCGTAAGGGCATAGAGGTTAGAGTTACGAGCTACATGATGTGAGATAACATCATGTAGGCTATAGTTGGTCACATAGGTTGTAGTGGTGAGTCGTTATGATGTCCAAAGGCCACATAGACCGGACTTGAGAGCTGTATGACCTGTGGACCAGGTAGGCTAGACATAGGCCGTAGCAGGGAGCAATAATGATGTCTGTAGGATACAAAGGTAGGAGTTAGGAGATGCATGATCGATGGATCACGTAGGTCGTAGTCAGTCATGTAGTTTATAGTGGTGAGTTGCGATAATATCTGTAGCCCATAAAGGTCAGCGTTGGGAGCTGTAAGAGATGTTATAATGATTGTAGGCCAAGAGATTGTAGTTGAAATATGTACAAGCTGTAATAACATTTATAGACTGCAAAGATCAGAGTTGGGAGAAGCACGAGGACCATGTGGGCTATAGTTAGTCATGTTGGTGAGCTACAAGGAAAGAGACTTAAGAGTTTGAAGAAAGTCACCACATTTTGAGTACATGTTGTAAGTAGTTGTTGTGGGGTGTGTCATTACGTTGAATTCGAAGAGTGTTATTATATCGTCTTTAGGATGCATCATTGCACCATATTCGATGTATATTGTTATAGTGTATTTGGGTTGCGTTGTTACATCATCTTCCAAATATGTCACTACATAGTATGTAGTGCCCATCATTACATGATGTGTTCCTCTATCTGGTGCATCACTGTTCAACAATGTATGCTAAGATTCTACAATACATATTGCTACTCTGCATAAGGTTTCACCACAAGGAGCAGGTGACGATCGATGGTGATCGACGACGGTTGGTGAACAGTGGTTGACGACTGTAGAAACGGGTGATGTTCACTAAAACCTCGGTGTAGAACACGAGGGTTCAACACCTTCTCCTCCAAGTTCCAGTCTCTCTCGTTCAGAGTCAAGCTTTAAGATCAAAAGGGGGGTCGAGCTCTATCTATAGCCTATGAGAGGTCTCCCTACAAATAAGGACGTAATCCAAACCATTTCATTAGTGCCTTAAAGAGGTTCCCTGAATCAGATGATATTTTGTGAACTGTTGGGTGACTTAGTGATATCAGAATTGAGTGATATTGGACTCTTTAGATTCATCTTGTCTAGATGCTCAATTTAACTATAATCTTGTTAGATTTGGAATCTGTTGAACATTCCAATTGAGCACTAGAAGCTTCTAAAAACACTTTAATAGCCTTGATTGAACTCAGATTGAAATAATTTCGGTGTCTTTGCATTCGTCTTGCCAAGCCAGTCAATTGAATGTAAGTTTTCTTAAGTCGGAGTTGTGGATGATTTTTAATTGAAGTTTGAATGTTCCATGCTAAAAATATTATCTTGAAATTCATGCCACGTTTGAGAATCATGTCGGATAATGGAAATTTTTTTATGGCGTATCAACATTCATGAGTAATTTTATTAACAATCATTATACCATTATTTAAAATTATAAATTTTAAGCTGGAAGATATTTACTATTGTTTCTTATTCCCATTTATTTCCTCTCTAATCCTATTACCTAGCATCTCTTTAACCTTTAAAAAAACTAATTCCTCATGTAACGCTCCACTTCAGCATGAAATTTCTTCTAATATTTTTAATTAAAATACTAAAATCAATTTTGACAGATCAAATTATTCAAACTAAAGCATGTGAGTGTTTAATTAGGAATTTATCCTCACAGAAAATTAGCATTTTAAAATATACTTTTTTAGATATAATTATGATACATTCTTTGAAATAATAATTTACAAAAAAAAATTAAATAAAAATATTAATTATTAAAATAAAGTATGGAGTGTTGATCGTTTTTTATATTTATTAATTAAAAAAAGTTTAAATTAAGAATAAAATAGAAATAGTTATCTAAAATTGGGAAATTTTCGTTTTCGTCGGACGGACCGGGAGACCCCGCAATCAAAACAGCATCAGTTTTTTCCCTCCTCCAAAAATGCAGCTTGCCCCGTTCTCCCTTCTCTCTCATTGGAGTTGCTGCGCTCTTTGTATTTGCCATTCCTCCCCGTCCTCTCCTTCCTCCGCTTTCGCTTTCGCAGGAGAATCTACTGGTTGAGATGACGGTGGTGCGGGGTTGGCGGGAAGAATCGACGAACGAGTTCGAAGTGGAGGTGCGGGCCCCGTCGCTACGGAGCGTCGTCAGCTGCAGCGGTCCGCCGAGGAGTTGCAACTTTACGTTTAGGGCACCGCAGGAAAACTTCACCATCGATGATTTTGTGCTCGGGCCGGTCCTCGGCGTTGGTTCCTTTTCCAAGGTTTGGATTAAATCGTTTATGATTTTCCAAGTCCCTGCCCCTTCGTGATTAGCTTCCTTCAGATGTCGATTTCACGTATTTGAAGTAGTTAGATCCCGTGTGGACAGAGCGGATCTTTAGGATTTTTTTTTTCCCGATTTTGTTAGAAATTCATGTTTGACATTTATAACACAAATTCTAAAAATGCATAATAGCTAATAACTTTTAAATTCATGATTTTTACATATCTATAATAAAGTAATACATACTTGTATTCATGATGAGAAAATTTGATCTTTAAAAAATTTTGATCTTGAAGAGATAGAGTTTCTCTCTCTAATCCCTTGAACTTTTTGTACTTTATGATGGAGAGAACTGTAAGAGATGTGTTAGGAAGAGAGATGTTACATTCTCTGAATTATGCTCTATTTAACCATCATTTATCAAGAGGGTTACTAACCAATAAAATTTATGATAGTTTAATAAATTAATTGATTTTTTTATCAAAATCAATGACATAAGTTAGTAATTTTTATTTATTTTAGGCGTTACACGAGTTACAAAAATAAATATCATAAGTTATGATATAAGTTATTAAATAAATAACATAAATTTTCAAGACTTATAAAATGAATAACTTAAGGTGTCATTTATTATGACATAAGTTATGAGTTAAGAAAATAAATAATTTAAGTTATCATGAGTTATAAAAATAAACAGCTTAAGTTATTATTTATTATGACATAAGTTATGAGTTAAGAAACTAAATAACTTAAGTTATCATGAGTTATACAAAATAAATAGCTTAAATTATCATTTATTATGACATAAGTTATTAGTTAAAAGAAGAAATCTCATAAATTATTAAAATAAATATGAGCCACAAATAAAAAAATTATATTCTCTCACTTGACTCACTTAATTTTAATAGTGCATAACATATTGCACAAAATGTAAGATAAATTCTTCTTTATATTGGTTACATCATAAATTATTTAATAAGTATGAAATTAATATGAATCATGACGGTTATGCATCAATTTATCGACGCACTCACTTTCATGTATCACAATATCAATTGCATACTTAGCATAATGAGAATTAACATAATGATCCCATAATGTCTATTAAAAAATAAATCTTGTTGAACATCATGCAACATAAAATTTATACTAACGATAAAAATTTGATTTATAAATGTAAGAAACAAGAAAATTGAGCCCAAAGTGTCAAAATACAAAAAACATAAAACCAATAAAGAGTTTTGGTAATGTCTATTCTCGCAACATGTTCGTTAAACGTTTTCAGTGACAACTCTTTCGTTAAAGAATCTGCAATCATGAGATTGGTGTTAATATGCTCAATTGACACCCTATGTTTCTGAATTTCTTCTTAAAGACAATGTATTTTAATTTCATGTGTTTAGCATCTTTGAAATACTTGTCGTTTTTGGAAAAAAAAGACTGCTGCGGAGTTATCACAATAAAATTTCAACGACTTGACAATACTGTCGACAATTCTAAATCCTGAAATAAAATCTCGCAGTCATAAACCCTGAATTGTAGATTCGAAGCAAGTCACAAATTCAGCTTCTATAGTGAAAGCAACTGTGATAGTCTGCTTCATATTTTTCTATGAGATTGCTCCTTCAGCCAAAAGGAAGAGATAATCAAATGTTGATTTTCTAGTATCAACACATCTAACAAAATCTGAATCTAAATACCCTATCACTTCTAGAACTTTAGATTTTCTATAAGCGAGCATGTGATTTTTTGTTCCTTGTAGATACTTCAAAACTTTTTTTGCAGCTTTCTAATGATCTATTCATGGATTACTTTGAAACCTGCCCAACATCCCGATAATAAAGTTAATGTCTGGTCTGGTACAAGTCTGAGCATATATTAAGCTTTCAACAATAGATGCTTAAGGAATTTCTTGCATTTGTTTACGTTCCAAATCATTCTTTGGACACTGCATAAGGCTGAATTTATCTCCTTTTTCAATTGGAGAAACACTTGTTGAGCACCCTTCGATATTGTATCTTTTAAGAACTCTTTCGATATATGTTTTCTGAGACAACCCTAACAATCCTTGTGATCTATCACGAAATATTTCAATTCCAATCACATAGGATGTCTTACTCATATCTTTCATTTCAAAGTTCTTAGGGAGAAAATTTTTGGTTTTATATAATAAACTAAGATCATTAGTAGCCAGCAAGATGTCATCAACATACAGAATGAGAAATATGATCTTGCTCTCACTGATCTTTACATATATACACCGATCAACAGTGTTTTCTTTAAATCTAAAGGACATGATGATATCATTGAACTTAAAATACCATTGTAGGAAAGCTTGGTTAAGCACGCATATTAATTTTTTAAGTTTACACATGAAGTGTTCCTTTCCTTCAATCGAAAATTCATCAGGTTGACTCATGTAGACCTTTTCATCTAAATTCCCAATCAGAAAGACATTTTTCACATCTATTTGGTGTAACTCCAAATCAAAATGAGCTACTAGTGTCATGATAATTCTAAATGAATCTTTTTTAAAAACTGGAGAAAATGTTTTTTTACAAACGATGTCATCTTTCTGAGTGAAATCTTTGACAACAAGTATGACTTTATATCGTTCAATATTTTCATTTGAGTTGTGCTTAGTCTTAAAAACTCATTTATACTCGACTTTTTTACAATCTTCAAACAATTCAACGACATCCCAAACTTTGTTGTTTTTGGCATAGTGTATTGAGCACATATGCCATTACTTTGAAGGAATTTAGCAAATAGGCCTGAACATTATCCAAATTCATTGTAAGTTATATAATATTCACCGCCTCTACCAGACCTGATAATTTTCACTTTTCTGTCTAATTGTCTCTCAACCTCAGTTATGTACACTTTTAAGACATCTATAGCTTGAGATTTTTGATGCAATAAGTAGACATACCTATAACGTGAAAAATCATCAATAAAGGTGATAAAATACTTCTCTCCATCAAAAAATGAAACATCAAAAGATCCACAAATATCAGTATGTATAATTTCAAGGAATTGTGTGCTTCTTGTGGCGGCTTTCTTAAGTGTGTGATTTCTGTGCTTTCTTTTAATACGATTCACACAGGTGTCAAGATCAGTAAAATTTAATTCATTAAAGACTTCATTCTTTATTAATCCTTCAATTCTTTCTTTGGATATATGAACCAAACGTTTATGTCATAATTAAGCTGAACTTTTTTTCATAAAACCACGTTTAATACCAATATTATGGTGCAAAGTCATTAGAGTCTCAGCGAAAATGTTTTCAAGTTTAAGCTTATATAGGTCATTATAAAGAATATCATAACCTATGAGATAATTGTGTTTAAACAAACTGAAACAACCATTTCCAAATTCAAAGAAATATCCAATAGAATCAAGTTTGGATAATGAAATTAAATTACGAGAAACATAAGAGACATAAAGTGTTTGAAAAAGATCTAAATGATGTCCAGTATCTAAAATCAACCGATATGTTCCAATAGCTTCAACTGGTGCTTTGACTCGGTTTCTCATGAAGATAAACTTTTCATTTGGGTTGTAAGGAATACATGCATCATATTAGAAACATGAGTGGTATAACTAGAATCAATCCACCAGATATTATAAGAAACTTCTGCCAAATTTGATTTGAAATATATAGAAACACAAGGTTTACCTTTCTTTTCAAAACAGTCTTTGTATTTTTGACACTCATTTTGATGGTGTCCAAACTTTCTGCAAAAGCGACACTTAATTCCTTTATGTTGTTCTTTGTAAATTAGGGCAGATGATACATTAATCTTTAGTGGTCATTGTTTGTCCTTTCCATTATTCTTTCCAATTTTTTTTACAGCTTTTCTTTGATAAACCATGAGATTAATGAAGTGATTTATTTCTTTTTTAAGCCTTGCATGCTCTTGAATGAGCATACATTATAGTTCATTCACATTCCTCTTATCTTTCATAGTGTTGTAATTCATGTGAAATGGACCATACTTAGGAGGCAAGGAGTTAATGATAAATTGCACAAAGAAATTTTCATTCACTTCCATTCCCAAGGTCTTAAGTTTTGCTGCAATGTTCGTCATTTCAACGACAAGCTCATGCATAGTACGAGAACGAACGACAAGTTCATACATAGTATGATAACCATCAAATTTCATGTTAGTTAACGTACTCAATAGCATCGCAGCAAGAGACTTATCAGCAGAGTCAGACTGAAAACAATTCTAAGTAAATTTCATAAATTTCTTAACACTTTCAGTGTTAGACAATGTACACTTTATGTGGTTTGCTACAGTCATTCGTATAAACATTAAGCTTAATCTGTTTGATTTTTGCCAAGCTTTATAGAAAAATATTTGCTCAGCATTGCTAAAATTAGTAAGAGCAGGAAGTTTCTCAGTCGCGAGTGTCAAATCAAGATCCAGAACACCAAGGTAAAACCGGACTTGCTCACGCCATTCAGACAAATGAAGCTCATTGAAAGTTTGAATAGATGCAGCTTGCAAATGAAGAGAAACAGGAGTAGTTACTGTAAATAAATAAAGCATGCTCGTACATTAATGCTTCGAACATTAAACTTACATAGATATTGATATAAAATCATATTAAAATAATAATAATAATAATAATAATAATAATAATAATAATAGTATATTGAAATCTCCTTTGGGTGATATAACAATACGCGATAATAAACATAATTGATATTTGACTTAATTTTAATATAATTGATAATTTTTTATACTCAAATTAGACATGTCTATTATCTTTGGTATGTATAAACATATCTTAACTAAGTATATAAATAAACTATAATTATATTCAAAGATTATAAAAGAAATGATCAGCCTTTGGGCAATCTAGAAATATTTTATAATCAATGAATTTTAATATTTTCGTAATGAAATGTTAAATTATTTCTTAACAAATATCACATACTCGTGAGTAATTAAATTTATTTAATTTGACGTCTATTAAACTTATTAATTTGGTCACATTGGTTACTAACAAATTAAACATAACATGGGCATCAAATAAATAATAATTTCAATCACATTAATTTACTTTAGTATTAATGATCTAATTCAAGATCTAATTCACAGCAGAAATTTAATACAATTAACATAAATAAAATTATATGAAAAATCATAAATTATATCAGTCAAGACTCTGATACCACATGTTGGAAATTCATGTTTGACATTTATAACACAAATTCTAAAAATACATAATAATCAAGATTTTTTAAATTCATGATTTTTACATATCTATAATAAATTAACACGTACATATATTCATGATGATAAGATTTGATCTTGAAGAAATTTTGATCTTGAGGAGATGAAGTTTCTCTCTCTAATCCCTTGAACTTTCTGTACTTTCTGATGGAGAAAAATGTACAAGGTGTGTAAGGAAGAGAGATGACACATTCTCTGAATTATGCTCTATTTAACCATCATCCATCAAGGAGATTACTAATCAATATGATTTATGATAATTTAATAAATTAATTGATTTTATTATTAAAATTAATAACATAAGTTAGTAACTTTTATTTATTTTAGGCGTTATATGAGTTACAAAAATAAATATCATAAGTTATCATAAGTTATGACATAAGTTATTAAATAAATAACATAATTTTTCATGACTTATAAAATGAATAACTTAAGTTGTCATTTATTATGACATAAGTTATGAGTTAAGAAAATAAATAACTTAAGTTATCATGAGTTATAAAAATAAATAGCTTAAGTTATTATTTATTATGACATAAGTTATGAGTTAAGAAAATAAATCTCATAAGTTATTAAAATAAATGTGAGCCACAAATAAAATTTAACAGATTCCACGTGGTTTTTTTCGTAATCTTTAACTATTTGTTCTTGGTTATTAAATCTATCTAATGAATGCAAATTAATATTATGTTTTTTTCTCCAACTCCTATATTCAGCAGCCAACTTTATTCTCCAATTCTTGTGTCATCAGGTAGTTAGGGTAAAGAAGAAAGATACGGGACAAGTGTATGCTATGAAGATCATGGACAAGGCTTTTATTACCAAACAACAGAAAGTATCCCATGTAAAACGGGAGCGCATTGTACTCGACCAACTAAATCATCCTGGGATTGTTCAGCTTTTGTTCACATTCCAAGATTCTTATTCCCTTTGTAAGTCTGGTGTTCTGAGCAATCATTACTTTAAGTCAGTGTTATGCACTCGTTGTTGTGAGACCACAATTGATGCTTTTAAAACAATACCGAAGTCAAGTTTCATCTTGAATATTTGAGTAGTTTCACCGTTGAGTGATGGATTTTGTTTCTATGCTTAACATAAACTATGAAGACATGGCATTCGAGGCTTGTGAAGGAGGAGAGCTATTTGATCAAATAACCAGGGTAATATTTGAATAACTAATCGCTAGACTTTTAAATGATTAGTAATTTTCTTCAGTTATATTTATTATTATTTTTTTTGTGAAGTTCAGAATTTGCTATTTGAAAAAAAAATGTTATTTTAAATTTCAACTTTTGTAGAAAGGCCGTATCTTTGAGGGTGAGGCTCGCTTTTATATGGCAGAAATTATTGATGCCTTGGAATATCTGCATAGCGTTGGATTAATTCATCGTGATATTAAGGTATGAGACTGAACTCTTATGGACCTGTTCTTATGTACCACCACTGTTTATCCTAATCCTCTTGCAAATGTTAGCCAGAGAATTTACTTCTTACTGCTGATGGGCATGTCAAGATTGCTGATTTTGGCAGTGTAAAAGTAACTGAAGATGCCCAAATCTTACTTCCTCCACTTGCGGCAAGTAAGTTCATATTGTGATCTGGATTTTCCTCAGAATTCCTGTCCCAAGATAACTAACTGCTTTAATTTATCCTCTTTTGTAATATGGGTGATTCAGATGAAGAAACTGGTTCTTTTGAGGGAACTGCTGCATATGTTCCTCCAGAAGTACTTAACAGATGTACAACTAGTATAGCGTAAGTAAATCTACCCCACTTTTCCAATTGTAAAGAATCATATCCTTCTTGTATTAAATTATTGCTGACATTTCAATTTCAGAAATGATCACTGGGCTCTTGGGTGCACCATGTATCAGATGCTTTCTGGAACTTCTCCCTTCCATGATTCTTGTGAATGGCTTATGTTTAAGAAAATCAAAGCAAGAGATATCACGTTCCCTGCTTACTTTTCAGATGAAGCCATTGATCTGATTGATAAATTATTGGTAAATGGCAGCCTTATTAAACTTGTTGACGAATTTTGATAAGCAACTGAAAAAAATGTAAAATTGCATGAAAGAGCTTGGCATAAACAATATTTCTTGCTTCATTATCAAATAATCAATCCAAATAAATGAAATTTAAAGTTGTTTACCTCCTGTTGACATTAATGTTATTTCAGTTATATTAACTGCCCTGATCTTTTAGGTCATGTTGTCTTTGCTTTAACTTTATTCATGTTTGGTGAAAATAGAACACGAGAAAGAACATATTTGGCTGAACAGATTGGCTTTTTTTAAAAAAAGGATGGAGCTTATTTTTTTTAGTTCATAGCCCATTAATTTGACCTCATGCCAAGTTCCATTCACTGAGATGCCTGAAGAACTCGATTTCCTTCTTTGCCAAGGCGGTTAAGATTGCACAAAATAACTTTTGGAGTCGCTAGTCAAAGAGGCTATTTTCTTTTTATTAATAACTGAACCTCTATCCTTGTAATTCGTTACTTAGCCTTGGCGAATCGTTAACCGTTGAGAGTTTCGGGGATTTGGAATGGACGACACTATCCCTACCATGAGTTCTATATTGAAGACAAAACGACTAGTTAGAAGGGAAGAGGATTTCGGAAAGTCGAAAATTATGTCGGGCCTTATTTGAGGTTGTATGAAAATTAACCAGCTAGAGAGCGAGTTGGACTAGTTGCTCAATATAAACTTATTCTTTTTATAAATTTAAGTTGATTGAGCTGGCCTTTGCTGAATATGCCAAAAAAGCTGACAGTATTTTACATGCAAGGATTGAGGAAGACACAATAACGCTAAGGACATTGTTTGATATGTGTATTTTTTAGTTATTTAAAATGAAATTCTTGGAGAGTTCACTTGTTGAGTCAGAGGGACTCTGAAAAAGAATTAAATACATGGCAACTATTGCATCGTAATAAATAAACAATCAGAACATATCCCTTAGCCAGCTCATTTTGAACAAAATTCCACTTAATATTTTTTTTTTAAAAATCAGAATTAACTCATAAATCCGCTCATTAATTTTGAATCAAGCTCAATTAAAATCAACTCAAACGATCAAATTTAAGCCAATTTTAGAGCCCAGGTGAGATAGATCCGGCCTTATGAGCTGTTTATTATTATTATTATTATTATTATTATTATTATTATTATTATTATTATTATTATCATTATTATTATTATTTAATTAGGGCAATTACACATGAATTACTGTTATTTACAAAACTAGCATTTATGTGATTTTTTTGAACTACTGAACCGATTTATTTATGCGTGTCACGATCAAATCGTTGAAATTTAATAAAAAATAAAAATGTGTGGTAGTTTTATTGTGAATTTGGATATTTGAGTTAAAATTTTTATATTTAATCATAATTTTTTTAGTTTGACATCTCAACTCCTCTAGAATATTCACTTGCTTCTCTTTTCCCCTCTATCTCTCCTTTCATGATGTAAATTGATCCATGAATAACTCATCACATAATGAAACTCCATTCTCATAAAAAATCTTGCAATATTTTAACTCACTCTATTTCCGTGTTCTTTCGTTTAAGTTGGAGGAATCATTTGAGAGTTGATATTCTTATTTTATCCAGATTCACAATAAATCTATTCATTAGTAATCGAGTTCCTCTATTAGAAGAAAATAAATGAATTCCACTACTAGAACCATCATATTGAGAACCAAAATGTAAACTATTCTCTATCATCTCTTATATATTTCTTTGCGCTGCTCATTTTGAGGTGGCATACTTTTTGAAATATTCAACACATTTCTTCTTAACTTCATATAGCACTCTCCCATGCTCTAATATTTACATGTGTGCAAGCTAATTGATCTAGTCTCTTAACACCAACAATAATTTGCTTGTCAAAAAATTCACGTTTCAAATAAACATATATTTTCTTTGCACTTTCTCTTGGCACATGAACTTAAGTCCCATCGTTCCAAGCTGAATCTTTTCTTCTTGGGCCAACAGTCATTTTAATTAAATAATAGTAATATATGAGAAGAATTATTCTAGATTTGCATTTGGCCATAGCCGTATTCTTTGAATTCACTTCTTCATCAAGCCTTCACTGTTTGGCACATTTTCATCATGGATTATTATCAAATTAGTCTCATTATGTCAAACATTTTAAAAAATATTGGTGGAAATAATTGAGGTGATATTTCTTCTCTCAGTAACTGAAAAATGTTTATCTAACGAAACTAACTACAATTTTACATACTAGAAATAGCTCAGCTAGTAAAGGGTAAAAGAAGACAATTGAAGGGAGTTATTGATGAGTCACGATGAGTGGTGGATAGATGTTGGATAAATGACAACTTTAAGCCTTGTTTGAGGGTCCCAAGAAGAGATATAAGAGAGATTAAAGAAGCTTAGGAAGAAGAAGGAAATCAGGGAATTGTAGAATAATTTTCTATATTTCCCATATTCTAGGCGATTGCGCCATAACATCTCTTTTATTAACATTTTTGCTTGAAAAATTAACGATGAAGGCTTCTACCGTTAGCAAAATGGAATCCTGATGTCTTGAAGTAGTAGTTTGATATATATATATATATAATATATATATATATATATATATATATATATATATATATATATATA
>JXCR01142015.1:101544-122319 GCA_002079205.1 Phalaenopsis hybrid cultivar
TATATATATATATATATATATTGTTGTTTGTTTAAGAGAAATAACCCCTAGATCCTTATTTCATGTGGAGGTTAGCTTGCCATGTGGGCTGTCTTCACAGCCCTGTCACCGATGCTACCTCATTACCTCATTTTCTTTGTTTCTTATTAGATTCTTGTTGCTTTAGTTTTGTTAGTTGCTATTTTAACAATTTCCCCTCGTTGAAGATAAACTTTGAATTCAAGGTCAGTGCTAGGTGATATGCATTTGTTTCTTATGAGCTCTTGAATTCTTTGATGATTACTTCCAATGGTGAATTTAGTGCCATGTAGGCATGGGATGCTGGCGAGTGAATTCTATGATTGCGAACATCTTGCAAATGTAAGTTGATGCCTATTGTATTTTTTTTATGCAGTGTATTGGGATAATACTGCACCAATGCCCTAATTGGAGGCATTTGTATCGACTGTGAATGGTTTGGTTAAATTGGGAAGAGCAAAAGTGGTGGCATTGCTAGTGCCATATTTAATCAGATGACTGCTCTCTCTACTTGTGTGCTCCACTGAAAAGTAATAGTTTGAAGAAAATTTGCTAGGTGATATGCATTTGAGCAAATTGTTTAACGGACCTACAATAATTGGTTGGCAAGGCCAAGGAATCCCTGCAGCTGTTTTTATCTGTGTTTGTGGCCAATTCTTGATTGCAATTTTTTTTTTTCGTGCAGACTAATGCTCATGTCATCAACCATGTGGCTCAAATATTCAATTGATGATTCTTGAATAGGCATTTGAGTGTTTGAGATAGATAGTGTTTCAAAGGTGATGTTAAGTAGAATGCATAGATGGTCAACTACAGAATTGTTATACATAATTATTAATTAAAAAATATAAATTTGTGGAGATCCAGTTTTATTGTTTAATTCATAACATTTTGGAAGGTGGTCGTGCATTTGTAAGGCCAATGAACATGACTATGAATTAGTGATGGTCTTTGTATGTTTAAAGTCGATTTTTGTACTTTTTTTATTAAGCCATTAGATTTGATGATAGTTGGTTTCTAAGTTTGTTTTGCTGTTATGCAATGTAATTCATTAAGTAATTCATCTACTATGGGGAATGGGAATTGATTTTGAGTTTTGTTAGTTCAATGTTCACTAGTCGGCACAAAAGTGCGAAGTGCCCTCTTTCTTTTGACCATTAGAATGTGAGAGGAGAACGGGTTTGTGTTGGGTCGGATTAAGCCTAAATTGAGCAGATCGCTAAGCATAGTTTCAAGGGAAGCTTTTAAGAAATGTTGGTAGCAATAAGGTTTTATGTTGATTGGAGTGGTCCTAACTGTAAGAAAATCTAATGAATTGTTTGGATGAGAATGGGAGAGTTGAGTGGGTGATTAGGAAATTGAGGAAGAAGTTTTTTCGAGGTTTTGGTTGGAAATGTCTGCTTGCTAAATTCTTGGGTTCAGCTAATGATGCCGTGAGCTAGATCTTGAAGGGGAAGTGATCATACCTCAAAGATTAACATTATTTTCCAACCAAATGAATTAATAGATAAAGTATTTTAGTTCGTGGTTAGATTCCCTAGAGGGTTTAGAAGTTGAACACTCAATACAACTTGTAACACCTGGATTTGGGAGGACATAAAGTTCAAGAACCATGTTATGATGTAGCATTTGAAGGGTTGTATCCACACATTTTTATTGATAGAGTAAGGATACATCATTTTTTACTAATACTTGCAATGTTTGAGTCAGTTGAATGACAAAGTGTGAAAAAATGTTGTTGGAAAAATTATAACTAGAGTCACCAAGGATAAGTCGAACCTTGGCATACTATAATTTGCCTATTGCCCTGTAATCTGTTCCATAATTGTTAGCTTGCTAGCGGGGCATGATAACTAGGTAGGATTTATGATGGATATTATTGTGTTGAAGGAGAGAATGTTATAGGTATTTGATCAGGATACTATCTCTTCATTCGTATCATTAGAGCAAACATTTTACTTCTGCAAAGGTGATCATGAGTAAATTTTTTCACAATTGTAACATTGGACCTTCTTATGGCTTGCCATCATTTTGGTGGTGGACAAGAAATGAATTCTATTGTTGGATTTAGGATTGCTCGTGGTTGGGGATGATAGTAATGGTGGAGTGGTGTTGATGGTTATAGTTTTGGAGGCGTGGGTGTTGAGCCTAAGATGGACTACCCTTTATTTAACTTGTTTTCCATCAGTGTGACAGGTCTTGATTCTTCACCGATGTTGGAAGAATGACCCGGTTCAAAGGAACTCCAAAAAAATAGCTCGTTGATGATTAATTTGATTTGAAAATTACTCAATTTAGAGTTGATATTTTGCAATTGTCGATCTTTGGGTGAGCTTAGCCAACTGGCCCCAAAGGTCGTTGTTTATTACTGTTTCAAAATGATCCCATAGGGTAGTGAGCAAGTTCTGTCACGAGTGTAATCAGTTTATGTTTAATAGCAATAGGAATCATCCCTCAATTGCATCGTCAATACGACATGAAATTAACATAAGTTTTTGTTCCTCGATCATTTTGTGGAAGGCAGAGTATTATTCTATTGTTTGAATCCTTGGCTTGGGGTTTCCTTCAAAATAATGAAAAATTTAGATAGAAATTATCTTAAATGGTTTGCCACTTTTGATGGCTTTGATGGTGGTTTCACCTAGTTGCTTTAGATTTTGGGTTTTATTTTGAGATGGCGTCAATAAGATTTGTTTTGGTTTCATTTTTGGTGTTTTGACAATTAATTGGATGGTTGTCATCATTTCAACAAGCTTCTATAGTTGATCTTCATTACGCGGGCGGGTGGGTGGGGTTGAACGAGGCTGTTCAAAATCACCAAATTTATGAGCCACTATGAGCAAAAGCTTGGAATGAGGATCAAGGAAAACTTCAAGCCTTGTTGGAGGCCTCCAATTAGACTGGTAAGAGAGAAGAATGAAGCTTAGGAAAATAAGGAAAACAACTGACAATAACAACAACAACAACAAAGCCTTAATCCCACTACGTGGGGTCAGTATATGAATCTTTTTTCTCCATTGCATCCTATTTAGTGTCATTTTCATTTAGTTCTTATAAATTAAGATCATTTTTTATACAATAAGCCAAAGTCTTCCTAGGTTTATCTCTGCCTTTCTTAACATAAGTCGAATCTAAAACATTTACACTCCTAATCGGATCATCAGATGATCGACGTTTAATGTAACCAACCCATCTAAGACGACTCTAATTTTGTCTGTCACTAGAGCTACACCAACCCTATCACGGATATACTCATGGCACATTTTGTCTCGAAGTGTAAAGCCACTCATCCACCTAATCATTCTCATCTAGACAACACTTAACTTAGTACTATGCTTCTCTTTAAAGGCCAACATTCAGTGTCATAGAGCATTGTAGGTCTCACTATCATCTTATAAAATTTTTCTTTCAGTTTAAGCGATACTTTTCTATCACACAAAAGACCCAAAGCATTCCTCCAGTTCAACCAACCAACATGAATTCTACTATTAGCATCCCCATCTATATCACCATCGCTTTGAACAACAGACCTGAGATATCTAAATCGTTCACACTTTTAATAATTTGATCACCCAAAGTTACACTTATATCACTAGAGCTACTACTACTAAAATTACATTCCATATATTCAATTTTATTTCTACTCAACTGAATGCCTTTAGACTCCAATTTAGACCTCCATAATTCAAGTTTTTCCTAGGCTTTCTCTCTTGTCTTATCCACGAGAAAGATATCATCAACAAAAAGCATACACCAAGGTACATCCTCCTTTAAATGTCCAGTAAAACCATTTATGACTAAAGCAAAAAGATATAGCTTAAAGCCGATCCTTGATGTAATCCAACAGAAATAGGAAAATATTTGGTCAATCCTCCTTTAGTTCAAACACAAGTAACAACTCTAGTATATCTTTAATGGCTTGAATATAAGTCATATCAACACCTTTCTTCTCAAGAACTCTCCAATGGATATCTCTTGGATTTATCGTAAGTTTTTTCTAAATCAATGAAAATCAAATGTAGATCCTCCTTATTTTCTTTCAACTTCTCCATCAAACCTCTCAATAAATGTATAGCTTCTATAGTGACCTGCCCAACATAAATCCAAATTGATTA
Source organism: Phalaenopsis hybrid cultivar (assembly GCA_002079205.1). NCBI lineage: Eukaryota > Viridiplantae > Streptophyta > Magnoliopsida > Asparagales > Orchidaceae > Phalaenopsis > Phalaenopsis hybrid cultivar. Next base: position 105,678 of record JXCR01142015.1, read on the forward strand.
TGTGAAATCTTTGTAATCCGTCTTAACTTATGTTCAGTTACCCTCTCCCATAATTTTAAAGTATGACACATCAACTGAATTCCTCTATAATTTGCACACTCTTGTGCTTCCCCTTTATTCTTAAAAATGGGGACCAAAATACTCTTCCTCCACTCCTCAGGCATCTTTTTAATTTTTAAAATAATATTAAAGAATTTAGTAAGCCAAGAGACTCTCAAATATCCTAAATATTTCCACACTTTAATTGAGATATCATCAAGTTCTACAGATTTTCCACCCTTGATTTTCTTTGAAGCCTCATCAACTTCTTTTTTACTAATACGAAGGTAAAAATGAAATGTGTTATTATTATTAATGATATTAATATCGCTAAGGTTGATAATATTTTATAAACTTCATTAAAAAGTTCATCAAAATAACTTACCGACCTATGTTGAATATCTTTTTCTAAGAAAAACACTTTTTGATTTCATCTTTAATACACTTTACTTGAGTTAAATTTTTACTTTTTCTTTCTTTTTGTTTGGCTAATTTATACATATATATTTCACCATCCTTAGTATCTAATCTAATATAAAGATACTAAAAACAGAATTTTTAGCATCACAGATTGTTCTTTTAAACTCATTATGGGTCGTTTGATATTTTTCTCAGTTCTCTAAGTTTTTATATTTAATTCAATTTTTATAAAATAATTTCTTATATTTTATCTTTTTTGCACATTATTATTCACCACCAACTATTTTTATTCATAGAAACTTTTTATTTTGATTCTTCAAGTACATCTTTTGCTACTTGTTTAATAGCGTTTGTTACTTTATCCCACATAACATTTGATTCTTCTTGAACATCCTAAATTTTAAAATCTTGAATTTTACTCATAAAAATAATTTTATGTCTTTTAGGTTTCCCCATATAATTCTACGATGATTAGTCTAAGTATTCTTTATTTTACAACTCTTTATCTTAAAATTTAGAGCTAATAATCTATGCTGGGTGTTTAAATCTTCACTTGGAATGACCTTACAATCTGTACAATCTTGACGATCTATTTTTCTCATAAGAAAATAATCAACTTGTCTTTTATTAGATCCATTTTTATAAGTAATAAGATGCTCGTCTTTTTTCTTGAATAAAATATTAGTAATAACAAATTATACGCTAAAGCAAAATTTAAAATGGCTCTACCTTCTTCATTAGTCACTCCAAAACCGTAGCCACCATTAATATTTCTGAAATCTTCTACTACTCTACTGACATGTCCATTTAAATCTCCTCCAACAAAAATTCTTTCTTCATGAGATATCATTTGTATTAAGTCATCTAAGTCATTCTAAAATTTATCTTTAGACCCTATATCTGAACCTACTTGAGGAGCATAAGCACTTATGATATTAAAAATCTTAGTGTCAATAATAATTTTAAGAGCTATAATTCTATCTCCAATAATATTAATTTTTACAACATTATCTTTCAAACTCTTATCTATAATTACATCTACACCATTTTCAGTGCGACTCTTACTAGAATATCAAAATTTAAAACTTAAGTTATCAATCTCCTTAGCCTTTTTTCCAACCCATTTAGTTTCTGGAATACATAAAATATTAATTTTTCTGTAAATCATAATATCAACTAATTTCATTAATTTATTATTGAGAGTGCATATATTTCAAGATCCTAACTTAATATTAGTTTTATTAGTTTCTTGGACTAACTTCTTTGCTCTCATCCATCCGTAATACGAGAATCTTTGCTTATTTGACACTACACTCGGACGGTATAGTGGCCCTTGCACACTTTTCACTGTATTCAGGTCATACAACGCGTCGCTTCCAGGGAACGCTCTAGCACTTACACAATGATCAAAATGATTCATTTCATGATTTTTTCGACAAATTTTACGTTGGTTGTTGGCCACCTAACTCAACTCTCGACTTTTCACATTCGGGCTTGGGACCATCAATGACAATGTTAAGAAAAACAGTAGAATTTTAAAAAAAAATTTGCATGCCAATTTTTCTCGGCCATCAAACATTATTATCATTTTCCCAAACATCATTTCCACTAGAGCAATTAATGATGGACACTTTTACAACTTGCAAAATAGAATTCTAACAATCTAAAATAGACATTTGAGATTTTTATTATTATTTTTTTAATAGAAATAACCACTCTATCCTTTCCCCATGTGGAAGTTAGCTTGCCTTGCCGGTAGCCTTGTCGTTGATGGTTTCTTGTATTCTCTATTGGTTACGAAATATTTGTCATTGGATTTAGCGTTCAGTGGTTGTTGTTCAATACTTATGTCGATAGTACTGATAATATGATAAAGCGGCTTAATGATCATATCCATACTTGAATTGAATTAAGAATTAACATTTATAGCCTCTATTTGCTTATAAAAAATAGAGGTATAAAGAGTCCCTTGAGAGCTGCAGGTATTGGAGTGGGCATAGAGAAAGGGGAAATTTTTTGTAGAATTAATGGCATTTTGGACTTTATAATGACTTGAGACGGATTGCTTCTTGCTAAAATAGACGTCATCTTTAGCCTTGGATGAAAATTATTAACCAGCTAATGGAGAGGACCGGGATGTAGGCTAGTGCTTGAGAATTCCTCACGAGAGTCCTAGGATTTAACAATGGTGGAGATAGATTAGACGAACTCAATAATATGCAACGAAACCTCTTTGGAGATAACACTAAGATTTTGATAGAAAATGAATCATTTTTTTCACGCAAAAATTAGGATAAATAATATTTTATTGCAAGAACATCAAACACTCGAGACGAACACAAAAATAAACACTTAAAATCCTTGAGGTAGGTGATCTCTCTCAATCCATACAATTTGAGAGATAGGAATCTCCCAAATCCTAAACATAAGACTTAAAACAACAATCTCATGCATACCCATATCCTAAACATACTAACCATATTTATACTAAACCATAATAAATGACGAAAGACTAAATTGCTTGTAAGCTACTAAAAAATAAAATTACCTTTAGGTGTCGACATAAAATTACTCACCTCCAAAAAAAACACTTTGTCCTAAAGCTGAAAAAAATGATGGTGTTCTCCACCACATCTTCTATTTCATCCCCCGCCTCCTCTTCACCAATAGTGAGAACATGTAATGTTTAATTTTTTGCATTGGTGTTCTCGTATAAACTTCTCATTACATCGAAAATATAACCCCTGGGCTTGCTTATCCTAAATCTTTGTTTCTGTAAGGCACTTGAATGTCACCCTCAGTTGTGGCCCATGATTCTTGTCTCGTGATACCTTCATCTGGATTTTCACTTTTTGAGCTTTTGATGTTGTCGTGGTCATCGCAGACGAGGCTGGACAAAAGCACCAAATTTATGAGCCACTATGAGCAAAAGCTGAGAATGGGGATCAAGGACAACTTCAAGCTTTGTTGGAGACTCCAAGTAGAGGGATAACAAATAAGAATGAAGCTTAGGAAAATAAAGAAAACAATAAAATTTAGAAATAATTTTTTGCATTCCCATTTTTCTCTGCCATCAAGTGTTATTATCATTTTCCCTAAAATCATTTCCACGAGAGCATTTAATGATGGACACTTTTACTACTTGCATAATAGAATTCTAACAAGATAAAATAGATATTTGAGATTTTCTTTATTATTTGTTTAATAGAAAGAACCACACTATCCTTTTCCTATATGGAAGTTAGCTTGCTATTCTAGTAGTCTTTGTAGCCTTGTCACTGATGGTTTTTTCTAATCTCTTTTGATTACAAGATATTTGTCATTGAATTTGGCTTCACTAGTTGTTGTTCAAATGTTTTTTCAATAGTACCGACAATATGATAAAATGGCTTAATGATAGTATCCTTTGAATTGAATTAAGAATTAACATTTATAGCCTCTATTTGCTTCTAAAAAATAGAGGGATCCAAAGTCCATTGAGAGCTGTTGGAATTGAATTGGGCATAGTGAAAGGAGAAATTTTCATAGAATTAATGGCATTAAGGACTTAATAATGATTTGAAACGGATTGCTTCTTTGATCAAATGGATGTTATCTTCGACCTTGGACGAGATACCAACTAATGGAGAGGAGTGGGATGCAAGCTAGTGTCTGAGAATTCTTCAATACGGTCCTGCGATGTAACAATGAATCAGGGGAACTCAAAAATATGTAACAAAACAACCTTGGGGACACATCAAGCTTCTGATAGGGACCAAATCGATTTTTCACACAGAAATTAGGAAAAATAATATTTTATTAGAATAATATCAAACACTCAAGACGAGTACAAAGATAAACACCTATAATCCGAGAGGTAAGCGATCTCTCCCAATTCTTACGATTTGAGAGGCAGGAAATCTCCCAAACCCTCAACCTAAGACTCACAATAGCAAACTCATGCATACCCCTAACATTAAACATATTAGCCCTATTTATACTAAACCATTGTAAATGACAAAAGACTAAATTGCCCGCCAATAAAAGACATTTGGTTTTAGGTGTCGGTCTAACATTACTCCCCTCTCAAAAAGATATTTTGCCCTTAAGGTGAAAAAATGATGGTGTTGCTCCTCCACCAAATCTTCATCTATCTCTTCGTCCCCTGCCTCCTCGTCAAAAATTGTGAGAATTTGTAATATTCGATTTTTGTAATGGAGTTCTTTTCTAAACTTCTCATCACATCGAAGATATATCCCTTGGGCTCGCTTTTCCTGTATCTCTATTTCTATAAGGCGCTTGAGTGTCGCCCTCAGTTGTGGACCATGATTTGTCTTATGAAGCCTCTGTATGGATTTTTACTATTTAAGTCTTTGGTGTCGTCGTGGTTATCGCAGTTTAGTATGATGCTCCACCTGTGCGGCTTTTATTAGTCTGTTTCATTGCATTATGATCTTCAACTAACTACACTAATTCCATAACTTTTGCCAAGTCTCGTTATCTCAATAGATTAAATGTTGCATGTATGTCGGACTTTAGACTCTTCATGAAGTTCTCCAATACTGCTTTAGAAATCTCCCTCATCTTTCCCGATTATAGCTTGAATCTCTCTTCCATACTCCATAATAGTCCCTTCTTTAGTCAATGCATAGAATTATTCATATATATCTCTTTCCTGAATGACTCAGAAACGTTCCAAAAAGCAATTCTTAAATTCTTCCCAAGTTGTAATTGGTTGACATTATTTTCTCCTTTGATAATGCTATAGCTTTTGCTTCTAAACAAAGGTACGCTACTATTAGTTATTCTTCCTCTGTCAGAACATTAACAACAAAGTTTCTCTCCACGCAATAGACCAAACCGTTGGCATACCATCTTTCAAAGATTGACATCTTTAGCTTCCTTTTGTGCGAGTGTCCTCACCAATCTCTTTGACCAAATTTTATTCCCCCCTCCCCCCCATCCAATAAAGTGGGGGTTGGGTTCTCTTCCTCGACTCATAATGATTTCTCTTTTTCCATAACTCTGGTGTGCCTTATAATCAGCTTGTCCATACCTACAAGCTTCAGAACTGCCCTTTGCTTGGAAGGTTGCTGCAACAAAATCACTGGTGCCACCCTGATTCTCTATTTCGGGTCAAAATCCTTTAAATTGTTCTTCTCGTCCCCTTCTGCCTGCTACTTCTCATTCTATCTGTTCTGATGTCATGTCATTTCTTCTGAGTTCTGATGCTCGAGTTTGCTTCCCATTCCTACACTCGGTTCTGTTGCTCCAGATCAATTTGAGACAACGACGGTGCCCTGATGTCGCTTGAATTATTCTGATTGCGGTCGCTCATGTCCATTCCATACGCCGTCACTCGATCCTGTTGCTGGTAGTGTAGGGATTGGCTAGGAATCCATAATATTCTGTATAATTTTTTTAAGGCTATGAACCTCTCCTCTAACCTCTTTTCCATTGCCGAGGAACACTCCTCTATTTTAGATTTGATTTGACTGACCTATTTTGCTACTTTTTCCTCCAAGCATCCATTTTATTGACAACCATTACTCTTGGATGGTTTTGAAACCCCTTTACACCAAAATCACGAGATTCAAAATTTCTAAGCACGGGTTCGGTGTGGGTGGAACTCTGGATACTGCGATCCCAAAATTCTTGTATAGGGTTTGGTGGGAACTATTGGAAGTCGCGCGGAACTCCGGAAGCCGTAATCCAAATTTTTGTACTTTGCAGATCTCGATCATGAGTTTCCATTATAAGCAACACATAACTCATTTATGTTGCATTCCCTATTTTCATTTTTGATCAAGAGTGGCGCTGAACTCCTGTACACTTGTGATCCTTCAACTTTCTTTCAGTTTTTACCCTGCTAGGTAGTAAGCCGTGATCTTCCATCGGCTCCCCAAATTGCCTAAATCATTAATGTATCACTACCAGGGCACACCAAATCCAGGGTATGCTTCTTTGTTCTCGCACATATCCCCTCGTGGCCTTCTTCAACTAGCTCTAATTGCGACTATGTCGCGAGACGGGATGGAAATAGGAAGAAGATGGGAGTTAAAAAGCCTCTGCAGGTTGCAATCCTATCGGAGCCTTTCCAACTAACTCCGATTGCGACTATACGTGAAGGAGTGGGAGGAGAAAGATGGAGTTACAACCTCTATAGCTGCAATTCTGTCTCCAACAAGCTTAAATCGCAGTTGTATCTCTAAGGCTCCTGCAATCTTATGTATGCCGCAATCAGACTATTGCTTCTCTGTGAGCTGTAATCGTGACTGTATCTCACGCCGCAATCCGTCATCGTTTTCCTGCTAGTGATGTGATCCCATCCCATCGTCCTTACCCTACTAGCCCGATCAATCCTCCGTGAGCCGATTTTCCTTTTTTTTCCCAAATCAATGCTCCCATACCATTCAATAGGAACCAAATCAATTGTTCACACAGGAATTAGGACAAATAATATTTAATTGCAACAACATCAAACACTCAAGACGAACACAAATATAAACACCTACAATTTGATAGGTAGGCGATCTCTTTCAATTCCTACAATCCGAGAGATGGGATCTTTCTCAAACCCTAAACTCAAGACTCAACGACAATGTCATGCATATCTCTAACCCCAAGCATATTAGCCCTATTTCTACTAAACCATAATAAATGACAAATGATTAAATTGCCTGTAGGCTAATAAAAGACAAATTTACCCTTGGATGCCGATGTAACAGATTCTTGATTTCAACGAAAACTGATGCTTTATGAAGGACCATTCTCGATATAGTGTGATTGTCAAGAGCAGACCAATTACATTAACAATATGGAAGATTGTGCAACCCAATTTATATCTTCCTCAAAGCAGAAAAATTAGGACAACTTACACTTTTCACCCATTCTTTCACCAGAATTTTACAACTGCTAAGTTTTAATGCCTTTATCCTAAGTAATTTTAAGAACTTTAAAACTAAATAAACAAAGAAAGATCGAGCTTAATGATGGTGTTATAGTTAAAGCAATTATTATTTTAATAGCAATTGAGGCTTCCAAGAGATCAATTTTTTTTTATTTTAATATCAGAGATATAAAGAAAATCATGGCGTGTAAAAATGATTTATTTTCCATGTCATGCAAGAAAGGCATATGTTTTGCTATCTTCATCATCTTCCTCGAAAGGCATATGTAGATAAAATGCTGCCTTCCTCAGAGGGTAAGGGCATGATTTGGATGTGTCTCGAATATTCTTGCAACTGAAGCAGATGACAGCGTTCCTACCATCTTAGGCAAGGCATCCCGAATCCTATCTTCTAAAGCATCTTGGAGGAAGAGAAATATTTGACTAATATGAGAAGATACCGGAGGGAAATGGGGTTGCATACTTGACATTCTTGGAAGCTTCGCCTTAAAACGCTGTTCTCACTATTCCTTATAGGAGGTATCTAAGCCTCATAGAAGGTATCTCACTATTTCTCATAGGAGGTATCTAAGCCCATAAACTCAAAATTTTAAATTCCTAAATTAATTAAATTAGTAAAACTATCTGATTATTGTTACAATGGTTTGTGGCATTTAGCATTGTTGGTAAAGATTTTTGAAGTATTAAGAAATCATGGGATCAAACCCACCTCATCAATTTGTGTGGTTGGACACTCAACTTTGCCAAAAAAAAAAGTTACTGTAATGATTTATCCTATTAATCATTAGTAAATATGTTATTCTTGAGTGTCAAGCCAAATTTTCTTAGTTTCTGAATACCCAAATAAAGTATCCTTTTTAGTGCTTAACTAACAATAAATTTCATTTAATTCGAATACTTCATTTATTATTTTGTAATGACAAAATTTTACATTTTTTTGTTTCTATTTGGCTATAGATTTAATAGAATTTTTATGTTAGATTTAAGATGATTATAATATTTTGAAATTGAATGTAATTTAAAGTTAACATAGATTATCCGATATTTTTTGTTAAATATTATTTTTTGAATGTACTTGCCTTGAAAATCTATTCTTGTTCAGAACAATATAAAGGTAAATGAATTTTGTTTTATATTTTCCATTACATTCTAAATGTGTTATGCTTTCTTTGTAATAAAAACTGGAAACCAAGCTTTAAGAATAATCATGCTGATCTTGATAATCGTGTGTTTATGTTACTGTTATTCCAACCATAGTTCTGCTGCAGGATATTGATCCTGGAGGAAGATTGGGCGCTGGCCCAGGGGGTTATCCTGCCCTAAAGATGCATCCTTTTTTTAAGGGCATTGAATGGAGCAAGTTAAGACAGTTGTCAGCCCCGAAGATCGCTCTGAACTCGAATGTTTTAATCCAAAATGTGAAAATTATTTCCTTTTTTTTAAAAAAAAAAGAAGTTTAATAGTATTTTTATCAGTTTACATTTTCTTGGTCAGGATTCCAGGAGGGTCTTGAAGAAAAATAAATCAGCTGTTGTCCTTTATAAGAATCTAGCTTCAGAGTTTGGTTCTAATACATCACCGTCATTAGAATTTCATACTGCTTTGTTGGCTTCAGTGGACTCTTTTGATTCTAGATGGTCAGTATATTTATGCTATAAATTAAGCAATAACATCTCTTCATTTCTTACTGTGATAGCAATACCATTCTGCTTTAATGATTGCATGCATCTTGATAATGAAACATAAGTTTCTTCAGCCATCACTGCTGGAATAGATTTTGCTGTATGATGCCATTCATTGTCCACCAATGCAAGATTCATTCATTCATTTTTTACTTCACTCACTGTCTTGGTATCAGGAAAGAGTTTCTGGAGTATGGGGAGACTGTTGTTTTGGCTTCTAAGCTCAAAAAACTGCGTCTGCTCACAAGCAAAAAAGTGCAGCTCATCCTCACCAACAAACCCAGATTATTTTATGTTGATCCTTCCAAGTCAATGGAAAGTTTGAAGATTCTGTGGTCGGATAACCCTAATGACATTGGCGTCCAGGTCTTGAATTCTTCACACTTCAAGGTTTGCACGGTATGTATTTTTCTGGGCAACTTTGTGAAATTTGTTTTACTAAATAGCATTTAACTGCTTTACATATTCAGCCAATGAAGGTCTCAACGTTTGAGGATAAGAAACAACTTGCTTGGCACTGGAAGAAGGCAATTGAAGGCCTTGTAAACCGCTGAATTCACCTGGAGCCAATATTTTTGCCTTGTAAGCTTATTTGGTTACTTGATGTTAGAAATAATGATTTAAAAAAATTATCATTTTTGGTAAATCCATAATTTGTCTGGATGTAAATAGACACAGGCATTAATTAAAAAATTCAGAGGCATTCTCAAAACATCCCCCAAAACTGATGATTTTATTCACTTAAGATGAGGGAAAACAAACTCACTTTTTTCTAAGGTCTGATTTGTTTGCTAACAGTTCTCATTGTGTTGTGAAAGTTTTGAAGTTTCCTAAATTCATCTTTTTAATTAAATGCGATTAGATGCAAGGATTGATTTATCACTCCTCTAGGTACTTCAAAACTCTCTTCATAGTAATGATATAAATTTCTCTCTAACTAGTGAAAATCGAATCATAATATTTTTAAACATGTTTTTAATCTAAAAGCAACCAAATGTGCCGTTAAGCTTCTTATTTACAAGCAACCAAATGAGATCCTAAGCAATTTCCTGTAGCCAGAATGGAACAAAGTTATTTTAGGAGCTCCGTGCTGCTTTACCTCTAAATTCTAATGGAGCAGGCCCTACTTAAAGGGGAAGATTGCAGCTCATTTGAATTTGATTTTGTACAATAAATCGCAGTTCTTAGCATTTGTTGAAGTACTGAACTACATAGAGCTCATGAGGTAAAAAAATGAGTAACTGCATACACGCATATCTTAAATAAATATTTATTGAGTTTTGTGTATTGTAGATGAACATAAATTGAGATTTGAGTTTGGACGCAAAACTCTAATAATACAGCGTCATTTGTGAAGTGGTGGGACCCGTTTTCACGAATTTAAAAATTATGAAAAAAACTATTTTTTTTTTGTGACCCGGCCTGAAGACTATAAGTTGTATTATGATGATATTTTGGCGGTATTTTAGTGGTATTCTGGTGATATTCTGGCAGTGTACTAGTGATATTCTGGTTGTATAATTGTGGTATTCTGGTTGTATTTTGGTAATATTCTGATCGTATTTCTGTGGTATTCTGATGATATTCTTGTTGTATTATTGTGGTATTTTAGTGGTGTTTTGGTGGCATTCTTGCATTATTCTTATGATTTTCTTGTGGTAGTTTGGTGATATACTTGTATTATTCTAGTTGTATTATGATAATATTTTGGTGATATTTTTGATGTTTTATTATGATGTTTTAGTGATATTTTGGTAGTATGCTAGTATTTCGATGATATTCTAGTAATATATGTGTGGTATTTTGCTCGTATATTGTGGTATTTTGATAGTATATTAGTGGTTTCTGGTGGCATTAGTTGTAGACAAGTGGCAGTCTAGTTGTATTATGATGATATTCTTGTGGTATTCTGACAATATTATGGTGGTATATTGTTAGTATGTTAGTAAATATTTTGATTGTATTCTGGTGGTATTCTGGTATATCAGTAAAATGTCACAAGTATACAATCATAATACCCATAATACTATAGGTTAATGACCATAATACTATTAATATATCACTAAGATACAACTACAATACTACAAGAATACCAACAAAATATGATCAGAATATCACAAGAATACCACTAGTTTACAATCATAATACCACTAGTATACACTCAGAACACCACAAGTATACCAACAAATTATCACAAATATGTCACCATAAAGAATATCACTATATATTATTAGAATATTATTAATATACTATCAGAATACCACAAAGATATCACAAGAATATGACAAGTATATCATCATAATATCACTAAATACTACTAAAATATCACTAGTATACTATCAAATTACCATTAGAATATTACAAAAATATTACCAAAGTACAATCGGATATCATTATAATATCACAAGAATGCCACAAAATGTCACATGAATATGACTGGAATACCAAAAAAAAAAAATCATCATAATACAACAAAAATATTACAAGTATATCACTATAATACCATCAGAATATCATTAGAATACCACCATAATTCTACCAAATATCATAATAATATAATTCATTTTTTTTCGATGTACCAGACAGATTTTGATTCGAGTCCTTAAAAAAAACTTTTTTTATATTTTGTTAATTTATGAAATCGAGTCCCGCGACTTTACAAATGATGTCTTATTATTGGAGTACGGACACAATGATATCCGGACTCCGGAAACAATATTTTCTTCTATTAATGAAATCATTGAAGTTTCAGAATGTTAAATGCACTTGTGTGTGTGCACATTTCTTGAGAGAAATTGTGTATGTTAAGGGCGTTGGCCTTGGTGAGGGTTTATATTATAATTACACTCCTACATTCGTGTTACCCCATTTTTTCTTATTTTAAGTTTATCGAAATTACACTTCTGCCACCATGACTAATATTGCCTCTATTCTTTAGCATTCGCTTTAATACAAGTATACTAGAGAAATTGGATTCTAGCATTGATAAGTGCCAATCTAGATCACAAGTTCTCTATTGGATATGTTAATTTAAAATGCTCTGCTTCTAATTAGGGCAGTTAGCTCTTAACTAGAGTTTGGATCTTGTTTGATAATTGACCATGTTTTAAATTGCTCAAAGTATAGGCTGGCTTATTTTCATTTAAAAAAAAGGTTCGAGCCAAAATAAATTCGTTGAAACATGACATTAGTCCTCTTTGATATAAATATTTATATATATATATCTTTTCAACTAATATATTTAGCTCGAATCACTTGAAAGTCAACTTGAGTTCGATAATTTCAAACTCAAGTTAATAAACTCCAATTTTTTATTATTTTTGGAGTTTTTCTTATTTTTGTTTTCATTGACTTTTCATTGACTTTGTAAAAGTTGACGANAAAATAAATGAACTTATTTATAAAAATATTTAAAATAGTTTTTAATTATTTTCAACATTTTAAAAAGACTACTAGTGGTGCTCACCCTCTGGCTTCTGTCTCATTGATGTATCTTGGCCATTGTTGTCGGCAACCATTTGCCTTCATTGATTGGGTTTTAGTGACTTTAAAATTGAATTTTTTTTTTTCGTTTGAGTTGATAGTTTTATTAAATTTTCAATTGCATTAGATCATGAGAAAGTTTAGGAGGTAAGGGTTTATATTATATAAAAATGAATAGCCTTAGAACATAAGACAAAACGTGAGTTCTATTAACTAAGTGGAGCCTTAAACCTAGTTTAACAAAGTGCAAAGGATTTATAATTTAATTCCATAAAAACTGAATGAAGTCCAACTCTACTATACGTACGATCTTACCTTGGAATGATTGCTAGCTAAACCCACCTAAATGTCTCAAAATCATGTGACCCGGTCATATGAAATGGATGAGAGGTAGGGTTATTGTTTATTATAAAAAGAGAAGCATGTCTTATACTTTACAACAACAACAACAAAGCCTTAATCCCACTACGTGGGGTCGGCTACATGAATCCTTTTTCCACCATTGCGTCCTATTTAGTGTCATATTTTCATTTAGTTCTAGTAAATTAAGATCATTTTTAACCATTATTGAGTCCACTTAATCCCACTACGTGGGGTCGGCTACATGAATCTTTTTTCTCCATTGCGTCCTATTTAGTGTCAAATTTTCATTTAGTTCTAGTAAATTAAGATGATTTTTGATAAAATGAGCTCAAGTTTTCCTAGGTCTACCTTTGCCTTTCTTAACACAAGTCAAATCTAAAACATCTACTCTCCTAACCGGATCATCAGTGGTTGATGTTTTAATGTGACCAAACCATCTAAGACGACTTTCTCTAATTTTGTCCGTCACAGGAGCTACACCAACCCTAAGACCAAACCATCTAAGACGACTTTCTCTAATTTTGTCTGTCACAGGAGCTACACCAACCCTAGACTAAACCATCTAAGACGACTTTCTCTAATTTTGTCCGTCACAGGAGCTACACCAACCCTATCACAAATATATTCATTTCGCATTCTGTCTCTATGTGTAAAGCCACTCATCCACCTAATCATTCTCATCTCGGCAACACTTGTTCATTTCACATTTTTGTCTCTAAGTGTAAAGCCACTCATCCACCTAATCATTTTCATCTCGGCAACACTTAACTTATTATTATNCTATATATATACCACAACAATATATTGCTATCTTATAAGATAATGAAGATGAGCACGAGGTGACTAATGATGATCGATGGTGACTAACACGCAATGGTCAATGGTGATCACTGAGTTGTGGGAGCGAGAAGTGTCTGCTATTTCTTTGATCTATAACAACAATGAAATTCAACTCTTTCAGGTCTTCCTCCCCCTCTCCATGAAGTGAGTATGACTCTATTTATTTTTTATGGAGTATAGGAGTAGCCTCTCTTGCTAATGAGGAAAGAATCCAAACAACTTCATCAAACAACTCAAAGAGATTCCCTTGATCATAAGACGTTTTGTGGACATTTAGGTTTTTTAACGATGTCAAAATTAGGCGATATGAGTTGTTCTGATTTGTTTTGATGAGACACTTAATTTCACTATAAATTTGTTAGATTTAGAATTCATTTGATCTTCTAATTAGCCCACAAAAAAACATTCAAGGTGATTAAATGACTTGATCCAGATTTATTTTGATTCAGATTGGATTAATTTTGGTGTCATTGTGTTTGTCTGGTCAAAATGGTATGTTTGACTTTAAGTTTACTGAAATTTCTAAATAATTTTTAATTTCGAGTATTCCTTGCCAAAAATGTCTTCAGATCCGTATAAATTTCAAAATTTGCTGACACATATGTAGTAATTGAGTTGTATGTATGTAAATGCCCCTATGAAATATTGGTGAGGAGAAAAGGAAAATAAGATTACTTCAGATCTTTGTAGACGTCGAAGAAGCATCCCGGCTTGGTAAAACAATTTTATACAGTGTAACAGTGCTCATTAAGACCAGGTTTCAATTACATTTTATGCTCATTATATATACATTTTTTAATTTGAAAAAAAAACATTTATGACAATCATTTTTAAGTTTCTTTAAAATATTCGTGTTTCAAAAATTTGAAATTTTGTTTTTCAAGATGAGATATTTTAACTTATTTTAGACAATATATTTGTATAAAGAAAAATTAGCCCTTTAGACAATGATGCAGCCACCGATCTCGATCAATGAAGATTGGCAGTCAAAAGACATTGCAATCTTGGGGCCACCACAAACATACACCAAATAATGATAGCTAAGAATGAGCTACCTGATCATATGAAGAGGGGCGACTGAAAGACGATTTCAGAAGACGCAAAAGGCGACACAAGCAAACACCAAAAGAAAACCATTTTGAGCCAAAAAAGTGGGTTGAGCCACTAGCACCTAAGGGTGATTGATCTATCTGAACAAATCTCAAGGTCGAGCCAATACGAGCGTGATTGATTGTCTACACCTACCAAACTGGCAGGCCATCAAGACGAGAGGATTGTTCATCAAGGACCTAACACATGATATTACATGGTCTAAGAATCACACTTGAAATTCTCTCCTTTTTTTCCCCTCTAATTTCTTGTTATTAGATGTATATAGTCGCTTATTTCATGTTCTTATAATTACATCATAAAGTGTTAAAGGCAAAGGATGAGGTTACACTATTTCTTATATAAGAAGGAAAACAAGAATATTATTCAACCCTGTGCATCAAATTTGCTTTAATATATTGCACAGTTCATTAATACAGCAAATATACAAAGCCTACACAAGCGGCCAACACTTTAGAACCTCTATGAAACAAGCCCAACGAAATAAGCCCAACGAGGCTCAGCATAGCGAACCGCTCATTCCAGACCTCCGCATCAGCGGTCCCATCAGTGCAGTCCCATCGTTTAGAAACTAAATACAAATCCTACACAAGCGGCCCACCCTTCAGAAATTCCGTAAAAGCAAGCCCAACAAGGCCAAGCATAGCGAACCGACCGTTCCAGAGCTCCGCATCAGCAGTCATGGGCCCATTAGACCGCNGAGCATAGCGAACCGACCGTTCCAGAGCTCCGCATCAGCAGTCATGGGCCCATTAGACCGCTCCGGTGCATCTACGCCGCGAAATAGCGGAACCAGTGAAGCCACAGAGAACAACGCCGCCGTGCCGATGAACCACAACGCGCCACCGTTTGCGAGCTGATCCGCCAGATCTTGTCCCCGCGCTACCTCGACCGCTAGGGCGGAGACAAACCCAAGCATAGCAAGCCGGCCGTTGATCCTCTCTGGACCCGGTCCATCAAAAGCCAAAGCTTCCCAAAAGGTTCTGCCTTTTGCCTGCATGTGCAGAACCCACCTTTGTGAGACAATTATTTCATATTATGGTTTTAATTATTAGCATCCCTACTTTTCATTTGCAAAAATAAAATAATTTTGGCTGTCAAATAATAAAAATTATCTTTTTTCTCTTGTTTAATGTTGCGCAGTTAATTTTCACTTTAGATCTGTTATCTTAACAATGTTAGTAAAATTTCCTTGAGTTCTTCTTTTGCTTCGGATAGGTCGACGTCGGCTTCGGGCACAATATCCTGAGGTTTGATCTGTAAAACCAAGGAACAAATTATATACAATCTGAAATTTAAGAAACACAAAGCAGGGGCATGAACGCAAAAGAAACTATTTATTTCAGAACTTAAACAGCAAAATCACCTTTGCCTCGCACCGGAAGTAACGGCCACCGGCGGCCGCTTTGCTACGGCGGCGCAATGAGGGCGGAGACGCAAGAGATGAATATGGAGCGCTACCGCCGATGATGCCACGTGGGATCATTCCGGCGGTGTAGGACGGCATGTTTGCTAACACTACTGCAGCCATTTTTCTTTATCAGAAACTGAGAGAACTTCTGTAGAGGAATGAAGAAAGCTGGGTTGGTGTGAAGAGCGATGGAGCATCTGAAGGAATAAATAGTGGAAGTGGGGGTGACAAGTCGGTTGTTTAGCGCGGTGGAAGAGAGGCCACGTCAGCTCCCCGTAGCTGAGAACAAACGGAGTTACGTGGCCGTTTGTTTCGCCTGCAGCTGAGCTCGGTACGTGGTGCTTCCCAAGGCCACGAGCGTTCCAGAGGATTCTAGAATTTGAAGGCAATCTGTTGGGCCAATGG
>JXCR01142015.1:123562-197493 GCA_002079205.1 Phalaenopsis hybrid cultivar
TTAAGATAAAGTGATTGGTTTAGCTTGGATGTGAGAGTGAGTTCTTAGATCAATTTATGAATATTATTTTTGGGTTGAGAGGTCAATAGGTGAGTGTTGTTGGGTTGGAAGGAAAATTAAGTGGATGTTCTTGCTGTTAAACATGTTTTTGGGTTAGTTGTGGAGGGAGGTAAGTGGTTTTTATGTGACTAGAGTTAATCGGGTGATAAGTGAGGACTTAATTAGTGACTATTGGTGTGCAGAAGAAAGGGCATATGTTTGGGTTGTTTCAATTGGTGTATAAGCTATACATAACGGCATTGTAGAGAGATTTTGTGGATCTCATGTATGAAGGAAGTCCTAAGGAAATAAAGACGGGAGAACACCATGAGGATATTATTTGCTTAGAGTTGTCATCAGATTGGAGAGAAATGTAAAGGCAAAAACAGGCTCAACAAATTGGACATTCCAAGTGACATATTTTGTATGTGGTGTATTGAGACAAAGATAGACACTTTGAGTGAGAGAATAGCTGAGGAAGTAAATGTTTTGAAGCGAGAGTTAATTTTACATGTGGTGTATGAGTTAAGTCATGTTTAGTGAAGGTAATTGAACATTTAAAGTTGTGAGTGGTTGGGAGGGAAGCCAAAGAGTTTTTCATATTCACAAAAGAAGTAGAGCCTGGGTTTGGGGAGATTATTTTTTTGGTATATTGTTACAACAAATTTATGTGTGCTATTGGGAAGTGGAACGTTGCCCATCTGATGATCTGATTAGAAGAGTAGATGTTTTAGATTCGACTTATGTTAAGAAAGACAGAGGTAACATAGGATGACTTGGGTATATTGTATAAAAAATTATCTTAATTTTTTAGCATTAAGGCCTGTTTGTCATAGCTGTAGTTTCTCAACTTTTTAGCTGCAGCTGCGCTGCTCCAGGAATCTACTACTGGGAAGCAGACAGTCTGTTTGGGGCAGCTGTGTGAAATCAACTCTGAGATAGCTGTTTCTGAAAAAATGATCATTTTGCCTATGTTTTGTAATGTTGTGCTTAACAAAACTGTGATAGCCATAAATTTAATGCTTTTAAGATAAAAATTCACTTAAAAACAGTGCATAATTATATATACACACCTCTCTTCACAGTGAGTATCAACAGTGCAAAAAAAATATAAAATTATTAAAATGATAATTAATAAGATGATTATATTATTTTTAACGTTCAGGCGGTGTAGGTCGCGCGTTAGGCTNAACTTATGTTAAGAAAGACAGAGGTAACCTAGGATGACTTGGGTATATTGTATAAAAAATGATCTTAATTTTTTTGCATTAAGGCTCTGTTTGTCATAGCTGTAGTTTCTCAACTTTTTAGCTGCAGCTGCGCTGCTCCAGGAATCTACTACTGGGAAGCGGACAGTCTGTTTGGGGCAGCTGTGTGAAATCAACTCTGAGATAGCTGTTTATGGAAAAATGATCATTTTGCCTATGTTTTGTAATGTTGTGCTTAACAAAACTGTGATAGCCATAAATTTAATGCTTTTAAGACAAAAATTCACTTAAAAACAGTGCATAATTATATTTACACACCTCTCTTCACAGTGAGTATCAACAGTGCAAAAAAAATCTAAAACTATTAAAATGATAATTAATAAGATGATTATATTATTTTTAACGTTCAGGCGGTGTAGGTCGCGCGTTAGGCTTTTCCTGAGTGATGTTCTCTATTCCCGATCATCGTCTTCAGAAGAATCCTACGAACTGTCTGCCCAGCAGAATAGGTCTTTTGGAGAAGAAGCTGAAATTGGTCTTTTGGAGAAGAAGCTGAAATTGTTCTTGGGTCTGCCATTAATTGGTCAACTGCCTCAATGAGCTTATTAAGGTGAAAAACGAATCTATTGTGGGAGTTGAAATTGGTTTTTTAGAACAGTATAAGTAGTGAATCACTTTCGAGGAAATCATAAACAAACCTTTCAAAAGAAACCATAAGCAAATAGAAACCATAAGCTAGCCGGAGAAGAAGAGGAAAGGGGAGAGATCGCGAGCAGTTTTGCTTTCTTGGTGGCGAAATGTTTCAGGTAGGGTAACGAGGTAAAAAGTCGAGTGACGAAGCTGGGAAGCGGGTTACTGTTCGCGGTCAACGTTCCATCAAAATCGCTGGACGCCGCTGTTGCAATGTCGCGCCAACCGCCTAAGGATCGCGTTGGGCTACTGCGCCGCAGCGATGCCGCTCCGCCAAACAGGGTCTAAATGAAAATATGACACTAAATAAGACACAATGGAGGAAAAGGATTCATGTAGCCGACCCCTTAATGGGATAAAGGTTTTGTTGTTGTTGTATTGGGAAGCGGAATGGGCATCTCAGACGAGAGACTAATGAGACGAGAGATGCCATCATGTTTTGGTATGTGTGGTGGGCAAATGGGATGAGAGATGCCATTGGTGGAATGAAATGTGGCTAGAGGTTGAAACCTGCCACCAGTTTCTAAGCATAAGGTATTAATTTTGCAATCAAAGCTTATTTTCATCATGGCGTTTAAGTTAATGAAGAAATCATGTATACGAGATTTTTGATTAAGTGGATAGTTCTTGATGTATTTTATTAATGATCTATAAAATTGATATCATATTTAAAGCCATATGACTGCATGAGTGAGGTACATATCTGAGAAAAACATTTAAACCAATTAAAAACATATAACAGTGGAGGTAGATAATAAGGCTTTTATGGATTTTATTTGTTGATATGCATTACAATGAAGTTTTGATAACAATGGAGATGATAGATCTTATTTAAAATGAGAAACAATACATGCTAAAAGTGAATTGATTGATGACTTGAATCTATGCTGCCACTTAGATGAAGTATTATTGACACAAAAAAGCAATAATTGAAGGTGATTGGAGAGAAGAGTTTAGTGATTCATACACATTATCTAACCTAATTTAGTTTGCCATGTTACAAGGATTGCTCTTGTTGTTAGGTCCTTCACACAAAAAAATAGTTGACAAGGTCTCTCAATAGATACATGATTAGAAAAACAAAATATGTAAAAAATAAGGTTTTTTTCATGCTAGGCATGCACAAGAGCTTATTCAATGAAAAATTATGCAAGGTAGAGGGTAAATAGGTTAAATTAGTGTGGCTATGGGTAAACTCCTGTTATCTTCAATCATAACTCCATCAAGGCCCTCATGTAAGATATGAGGCGAATGATTGTTCAAGTTGATTGTGATTTGATATGAAAGGCCAGAGCGTTTTTTTTAGCATAATAGACATTCAACTGCTTTGTGGTAGGTGGGCACAATCTTTAAGAATCGGGCTTTAATGATGAAAAAATGATGGCAGGTTGGGATAATCAGTCTAAAAATGGAACACCGCTTATTGTGTGACCTGAAATGTAGCATAGTAGGCATTTAGTTACCATGGGGTAGGTGGGCACAATATTTAGGAGTCAGGCGTTAATGATGAAAAATTGATGCTGGGTTGGGAGAATTAGTCAAAAGTGGGGCATTGCTTACTATGTGATCTTGAATATCACAGGCTTGATAGTAACAAATATTGGGCGATACATTGGAAGTTCATCAGAACAAATGATTGCACATGGTCCAATGGGACAAAGATAGGGCGATATGTTGTGGTGGTGAACACTGGTATTGCAGGAGGCCATTGATTGGCCTTATAGGCAGTGATGGATGGGGAGGCTATTCGTGAAGACCAATGGTTTCTCTGTTGAATAATTTCTCTTGAAACTCATCAATAGTGATAGGAGTTTATTGAGTTAACTCTGTCAATGATATGTTTGTAGTCATTACCAACACCATCAAGAATGATTTCAATGATGTCTTCTTCATTCATTGGCTTGTGGAGAATAGCATCTCAATCAACTTTGAGTTTGGTAAAGGCGCATAGCTTGGCATAGCTTGGTAATTGTTTAAGACCCCTTCTTAAGTTTCTTGAATCTAAATTTGGTTTGTTTGATGTGTCCCAAATGGATTTGTCACAGTTACAACCTACAATATTGTAGACTTCCTGGGAGGTGGTGGAGTGGGGAGAAAGGGGATGAGGTAAATGGAGAAAGATTTGATTTGAGCACTAAAACCAGGGTTGTCTTGATGGATGCACATGTAGGCGAGGTTGGGAGATGGTGTGCCATTAGCAATGATATTGGTAGGTGGGTAGGGTTGGGGGTCATCAATACATCTTTCAAGTTTATATCTTATGAGGTGACTAGGATCACATGTGGTTATGCCATCCTCACAAGAATCAGTTTGCTAGTCCCCTCTTATAATGGCTGTTTGTTATGCATTTTATTTCCTTTTATTTTATTTTCTCTTCATTTACTTAGTAGCTTGCTAATTACGACTTTNTAGTCCCCTCTTATAATGGCTTTTTGTTATGCATTTTATTTCCTTTTATTTTATTTTCTCTTCATTTACTTAGTAGCTTGCTAATTACGACTTTTGGCTTTTGGACTTTATTGAGAGGCTTCCATATTATATGAAGAAAATGTTAGTGTTTCATATATATTTTTTATCATTTTTTATACAGAAAAGGAATAGTTAACATTTGACTTGGCTTGTTTTTGCTTCTCCTTCCTTTTTGTTCTTTGCCTTGGTTTTTTACATTATCAGGGTTTCAAAGCNTTATGAAGAAAATGTTAGTGTTTCATATATATTTTTTATCATTTTTTATACAGGAAATGAATAGTTAACATTTGGCTTGGCTTGTTTTTGCTTCTCCTTCCTTTTTGTTCTTTGCCTTGGTTTTTTACATTATCAGGGTTTCAAAGCTAACATTGACTGTCAATGAAGGAAGGTAGCAAGCATTTGATGATCAATGATGTTTGAAGCCTAGAAGCCTCATGAGCTTCTTAGTTCAAATTGGATGAGCTCACCACAAAATTTTTAAGATTCAATATAGAGATGCAATAGGACAAACCCTAGCTAGGAGGAAGGGTCAGCTCGACAACCGTGTCGATAGAATTGACAACCAAACCATCTTAGCACGACTCCACTACAGTGCAATTTGACTTTGACATTTCCATTGATAGCGTTCGGCTGAACCAACTAGAGTTCATTGATTATGGCGAGGATGACGAACCATGCTAGCACTTCATTCAATTCCCACTATAAACTTAGGTGAGGATATCACGATTGAGATCATTTCCTTGAAGATATCAGAGTAAATATCAGGTTAAATATTAATATACCCTTTTTTGACAGTCATTTACATATGACTAACATGTGTTGCTGGGCTGCTGCTGCAAGAGACTCGANTGATAGAATTGACAGCCAAACCATCTTAGCACGACTCCACTACAGTGCAATTTGGCTTTGACATTTCCATTGATAGCGTTCGCCTGAACCAACTAGAGTTCATTGATTATGGCGAGGATGACGAACCATGCTAGCACTTCATTCAATTCCCACTATAAACTTAGGTGAGGATATCACCATTGAGATCATTTCCTTAAAGATATCAGAGTAAATATCAGGGTAAATATTGATATACCCTTTTTTGACAGTCATTTACATATGACTAACATGTGTTGCTGGGCTGCTGCTGCAAGAGACTCGANGTCACATGCTTGATAGTAACAAATATTGGGCGATACATTGGAAGTTCATCAGAACGAATGATTGCACATGGTCCAATGGGACAAAGATAGGGCGATACGTTGTGGTGGTGAACACTAGTATTGCAGGAGGCCATTGATTGGCCTTATAGGCAGTGATGGATGGGGAGGCTATTCNTTGGCGGCACTATTAGCTTTCATGCCAAGAACTGATCAGTTCATTAACTGTTCTTGTGGTTGNTGATGCTTCTTCTGCCATCTGCCATGCAAGTCGAGACCATGCACTCAATTGGCCAAAACCTTGTTCTTCATAGGTGCTACTCTTGAAACATCTCTAATGTTTCAAGTCATGTTTTCGCTAACTTCATGGTGGTGAATGTAGAAATCTATCTTCTTGTCGCATTTGGTGCTTATATTTTGTGAGGATGTTTCATCTTTCTAGGATTTTATTTATCTTTGTAAGATTTTAAGAGGTCCCTTGATTGACTTTCCATTAGTGAGAGTTAATAACTATGTAAATTTATTTTTTAATTTTTTTATTTTTTTTGGCGGCACTATTAGCTTTCATGCCAAGAACTGATCAGTTCATTAACTGTTCTTGTGGTTGGATATTACTCTTGTTTAAGGCCTCTACTTACCAAAAAATGCACATTCATAAGTGGGTGTTTACATGATGAGTAGTAATGCTGGCCCACCATTGGGTGCTACATTTGACGTGGGGCTTTGGAGATCGGTTGAACCGGCTTGCTGGATGGCGTGTTGAACTGTCTTGCTGGATGACTGGTTGAACCGGTAATGATAGGTCCCGGTCCAGCCTCCTGCTAGACCAGTTGGCTTTTGTAGGGGCGTGACTTGTTGCTCACTTTTCTCCGCTTTCCCTTTTCATTTCCCAACTATTTCCCCTTTATTTGTATATGTGTTTGTTGAATTAGGGTTAAATTATTTTTTGTTTCTCTTTTCAAATTTCTATGAGGAGTCTTNCCACTTTTCTCCCCTTTCCTTTTTCATTTCCCAACTATTTCCCCTTTACTTGTATATGTGTTTGTTGAATTAGGGTTAAATTATTTTTTGTTTCTCTTTTCAAATTTCTATGAGGAGTCTTCTTCTCTTACTAGGGTTGCATCCGACGATAGGTGGCTCTCCGACTGTATCTTGCTCTGAGGTGGTGTTGTATAATCTTTGGTTCCCTTTCTTGCTATCATCCATACCTGCCTCACCGCCTGCTTAGACCTTCTCGTCCTTCCATTCCAGCCATCANTGACGATAGGTGGTTCTCCGACTGTATCTTGCTCTGAGGTGGTGTTGTATAATCTTTGGTACCCTTTCTTGCTATCATCCATACCTGCCTCACCGCCTGCTTAGACCTTCTCGTCCTTCCATTCCAGCCATCAGCAAGTCCTTCCTCTCCCCTTGACCTGACAACCAGCCCGCAGCTTTCCCCAACTCCAACTCCAACCATTAACCCCTCTTTCCCCTTATCCCGCCAGACCGCCGCAATCCCCATTCAGCCCTCCAGATTCAGGCTTCTTACCTCCATCTCCCTATTCCTAGCCATTGACCACCATGACCCCAACCTTCCAACACTAATTGCACTCCCTCTACTGTTGCTACCCACATCCGTCTCGCCGACACAACCGTTGTCCCCGAATTTTCTTATCCGACATTAACTGGATATTGGTGTTTGTTGTGTTCTTGTTTTTGTTTTGCATCATCATGATTGTATCCCTAATTGTTTGTTTAATAAAATTTGTTTTTGTTGTTGTGTGTTTGATTAGTTCTGGTATTGTTTGGTATCAGAGCTAGTCTAACCCTAGTCTTATCCTAGGATTTCCAAGCATACGTCTTATCCCTCTATAAAAAGTTTTCGTTCATATTTCCAAACCGTAGCCAAATTTTGACTTAACCCTGAATTCCTTTTGCTGATTTTTAAAATTAACAACCATAAATCAATTTTTCATACTCCTTTTCACCTTTTAATTCTAAACCTCAACCATGTCACCAAGGAGATACATGCCCAAGCATATCTGGGAAGAGATACAACAAAAGATTCACCAACTTTAGTGGAGACTTGCACACATTGAGAATGACACCTAGGGGGGATTTTCCCTCGATGGTGATAGGGAAAGTCGAAGAGGCGAAATGGACTTGAATTTCTATACCTTCTATAGGGAGAATATTAGTGATGAAGAAGAATGACCGCGACGTTTCAAAATTCAATATCAAAGGAGATCTAGAGAGAAGACAATCGTTGGAGGACACAAAGGCTTTAGAATAAAGGAGTTTAATGGAGGTATGGATCTGGATGATTTTATCGATTGACTACAATCAGTCGAGTAGATCTTTGAATACAAAGAGGTGTCAGAAGATAAAAGGGCGGAGCTTGCATCTATCAAATTGAGAAAGAACACCTCCTTGTCGTGGAACTTGCAAAGGTAGTGGAAAAGAGAAGGCAGTGAGAAGATTTTCAAGTGAGAGATGATGAATAAAACAACTTAGAGGAAATATCTCCCACTCCACTACCACTGGGATATGTTTCTGAGACCACCACCTACAGCAAAGAGACCTATCAATTGAGGAGTTTATGACACCGTATGAAGTGTGATTTAGTTCAGACAAACAAACACAACATAGCCTATTATCTAAGGGGCCTGAAACTAGCTATTAGCAATCTGGTGCAACTGCGGCCTTATTGGTCACTTAGGGATGTCTAGACCTTTGCATTGATAGAGAAAAGACAACAGAAGCAGAGCAGACAACTGCTATCAGTCAACCACCCATAGTTGGAGATGCCAGCAGGAGCATGCCTCAGGGAGTGGGGTAAGCTGGTTCAAATAAGGATAAATCCACCCTATGTCAGAAGAAGCTTGAGAAGAGCAGCATACCCACTACAGTCTCCGCCAGAAAATCATATGCCATGGATTTGGACAAATTGTCTCCTGTTGCTCGACAACTGTGTTGTCTTTTACCGAGTAAGGTGTTGTGGAGGAGGTCAATGACAAGGAGTTAGCTAAGGAACAGGGTGAGCTGCATCATCTTCCACCTGATGAGGAGGAGATGTTTGTGGTTTGACAGGTCATACAGACCATAGATACGAGGGATTCGCAGTGACTTCGTCACAATATATTTTACACCTGTTGCACCGTGAACTAGAAGATATGCAGTCTCAGTATCGATGTAGCAATTCGTATGAATATTTAATCTACATAGATGGTGGAGAAGTTGGATCTTATGACTCAGGGGTGCTCCCATTCATATTTTCTGACGTGGTTGAAGAAGGAAAATAGAGTCAACATTGACCGAAAGTGCTTAGTGAATTTTTTGATTGGGAGCCAATTATCGAATCAGGTTTGGTGCGACATGGTTTCCATTGATGTCTGCCTCTTTTTTTTTGAGATACCATGACAATTTGATCGTATGACTCAACATAAGGGATTCAGAAACATCTATTCCTTCACAGGAGCCTTTGTCAGCAGAGTAACATTGGTGGGATCAATTTTAGTAACGACAGAGGATTATGAGATGGAAACACTAGCATCAGACGTGGGACGGACGTGACAAAAAGTATTTTAGGATATCACAGTTTATACCTTACTTCCAGTGTCACCACCATTCGGGGAGATTCAGACTACCCTCACTTCGAATCAGGTTGAGGCGACCATGGATTATTTTGGGAAGATTCAACAGTTTAGTCAGGACACACTGACACAGCTCCTTTCAGTAGTGGACCCCCAGGAGAGCGGATCAATATGGATGTATTTTCGCAAGTGGAGGAAAATCCTTAAGTGCTTTGAGGGATAATGCAGCCTCTGTTGGTGTGGAGCCCAATCCCGCTCCCGACTCCCGTGAAAGGTCACAACCTCGCTTATCTGTCGCGAAATGTTGCGCCAACCGCTCCCGCCTTCGATGTTCCTGTTTCTGCGAAGCAAAGCTTCGCTTCGCCCCGCTCAACCTCTCTCGCCCCCATTTTCACGTTAAAAAGGAGCGGCTCTTCTTCAGATTAAGTTACGACACAGTCTTTTGTGTTCTTCATCGGTTTCCTCAGGATAGATGAATGAAAGTGCAAGCAGTAGTTCTTTGCGGTGAAGGAAGATGAAAGAAGAAGAAGATTGTTCTCCTTTGATTTCTTCTTGGTGGCTTGTGACAGAAGAGATTGATTTTATGGCAGAAGAGAAATTGATTTTATTTCCTTTGTAAGTTTATTTTCTTCGGTGTATTTCGGTATAAAGTTTCTTTGGTGTATCTTGGTGTAGAGAGAGAAGAACAAAGAGAGAGTAACGAAGTGAAAGATTCATCTTGTAAGTCTGAGACGATCAACTGATGTAAATTCCTCAAGTAGTAAACTTCTCTGCAACTCCGTTACGTAGGCAATTTGCTGAACCACGTAAATCTGTGTTCCACTGTGTTACTATTTTCTGGTGTGAATTTTTTTGTTTTATTTTTCACTCCGTTGATCGTTCTCCTATTTGATTTATATATATACCACATCAACTGGTGTATATTTCACAACAAACTCTTGTAAGTTTATCTTCTTCGGTGTATTTCAATATAGTTTCTTTGGTGTATCTTGGTGTAGAGAGAGAAGAAAAGAGAGAGAGTAACGAAGTGAGAGATTCATCTTGTAAGTCGAGACGATCAACTGATGTAAATTCCTTAAGTAGTAAACTTCTATGCAACTCCGTGATGTAGGCAGTTTGCCGAACCACGTAAATCTGTGTGTTCCATTGTGTTAATGTTTTCTGGTGTGAATTTTATTGTTTTATTTTTCATTCCGTTGATCGTTCTCCTATTTGATTTATATATATACCACATCAACTGGTGTATATTTCACAACAGACTCCAGTGGGATCTAGGTGCTTTTCAAACCATAATGACTCCCCCCCTCCTTTTCCCACTTTTTCTCCCCTCTATTCGTATGCTTGTTTGTTGAATTAGGATTAGATTATTGTGTGTTTCGCTTTCAAATTTTTTTGTGGAGTCTTCTTCTCTTACTGGGGCTGTATCTGATGACAGGTGATATTCCGACTGTATTTTGCTCGAAGTTGTTCTTATTTCTTCTCTGATTCCCTTGCTCTCATCGCTACCTGCCTCACCGCCAGCCCACACCTTCCCTGCCCTCCACTCCAGCCGCCAACCATTCCTTCCTCTCCCCCTACCCTGATAGCCGGCTTGCAGCCTTTCCCTACCCCAACTCCAGCCATCAACCCTCTTTCCCCTTGTCCTGACAGCCTGCTGCAATCCCCATCCAGCCCTCCCTCCAGATTCAGCCTTCAGCCTTCCTATCTCCTTCTCCCTGCTCCTAGCCACTAGCTGCCTTGACTGCTCCCTTCAACCACGAACTCCACTCCCTCTACCATTGCTTCCCTCTACCACCTCACTGACACTACTGTGGTCCCCGGATTTTCTTATCAGGCCCTAGTTGGAGATTGATGTTTGTTGTGTTCTTGTTTCTGTTTTGTGTTGTGATTGTAACCTTAATCTTTTGCTTAATAGAATTTGTTTTTATTATTGCGGGTTTGATTAGTTCTGTATCATTATTTGCATTGTTAAAAGCCATAAAATACTGCAGTACTATGCTGCTGTTTCATGGATTCCTGTATCTTTCCGTTGATACTTACCATTAGGCTGTACTTATTTTATGCACATAATGAGATGAAATTTTAGTTATTTCTTTGATGTTTGTTGTATTTTGCTTTTCATGGTTAGAAATATCTCGTTCCAAAAATATTTTGTTTTCATAGGAAAGAGCGGGATCTGTTGTTGTGGAGGCCATGCTGTCAAAATCAGCACCGGTTTTTTATGGAGACCTTAGAAGCCATGAGAGGGTAATCATTGCTGTTATTTTTGTTGCTCAATGCGATTTTGGTTCTTAAATCTCTAATGATATCCTATTATCTCTCATACATAATATTGCATTAAGTATATGTATTTTTTAATGTAGGTTCCTGTTCCATTCTCGACATTCCTCAACTCTTGCAAATCTTACCAGACAGAAGATGGTAATTCCAATCGTCAAGAACAGATGAACAAGAAGCTGGCTTTCTCTAGAGAAGAACAGACATCTTTATCGGATATCACTGATTTAGTTTATTTAGCGCAAGTAAGAATTTTTTGAGTTTTTTGGTAAACATTTGTTATGTTTTTTTTTAAAAAATTTAATCATCTGTATTTTTTAGTTTTCTCCTATGCCTTTTTTTTGATGAATCCATAATTCCTGGATGGATGATGGATGTAACTAAATTGGTCGAATTGATTTTGGGACGTGCTTGCTGACTTAATTATTTCTCGCAGGTCCCCATTTTGAGTGCTAAAATTAGAGAGGCTTGTCCATTGGAAATTTTGAGAGGTGATTTCAAAATGGTCTGTGAATTACCTTCACCACTTCCTTTTTATGCTTTGATTTCATTCATATGTCCATGCATCTATATCCACTTGTCTTTTATTTGAAAATTTTACTTCAAAAGAAAATTAAATGCAATAGAACATTTTACCTTTTTATGCTTTGATTTCATTCATATGTCTATGCATCTATATCCACTTGTCTTTTATTTGAAAAATTTACTTCAAAAGAAAATTAAATGCAATAGAACATTTTAAAATATATATTGTTTTATCCATCGTTTTAATGTTGCAGCCTAATTTTCTGGGAAACAATGCAGTGGAATCTATCAATTTATGGATGAATAGGGCTTCTTCTAGATCTAGTACACACTATGATCCGCACCATAATCTGCTTTGTGTAGTTGCTGGTTTTAAACGTGGTACGCTATTATTTCTTGAGCCCTTTTTCTCTTACAATCTTTCTAAAACATTGGTTTTATTTGCTACTGAGAATTCCATGATTTGTTTCGTAAGTCATCTGCTGATTTGCAACGTAAACATTTTGAATGGCCTTGAGTTGTGCCATGTTAGCGAATCAGAAGCTCCAATTGACTATGGTAGGTGATCCTTTTAGAAGATTTAGACGGTTTGAGTTCCTTCTTTGACACCTATGGAGATTTGTTGGACAGACCTGCAAATTAGCTTTCATTCGATAGCATAAACATGACTGTTAATGTTGAACTTATACTTAATGTAATCATAAAGACCCTAGTAGGTTGAATAGTGGAAGTTACTTTCTTGTTGCTAAAAGTGCATTCTCTGTTTTCCACATTCTTGTAATGCAACCAGCCTTCAGTTCGGATAGAATATTGAAGGACCTTTATAGCTAGTGGAATATGTTTCCTGTCTTGTATTTCTTTTAACATGAATATGAACATGCAAAACCATATGCCGAAGCCTTTGGATGGAAAAGGAAGATGGATCAACTACCATCCATTTCTTTTAAGAAGAATGGACAGAGGTGATCCTGGCAACTGGTAATATGTTCTCTGTGCCGTGTGTGCAGCTAGGTACCTTGGTTCTGATTGCTACCAGTAAGATTGATGCTTTTAAAAGTAATATTGACTATGTAAATACTTTAATAAATTTAAATGAAATTTCTTAAATTTTGAAAAATCCCAACTAATTAAATATTAATTCAAAAACTATAAACGCATTGAGTCAGTAAACAAAGAATAATATTATAAAAATAAAATAATAACCAAGATCTTAATTAGATATTTTTAATTAATAAGAACTAAAATCAAATAAATAAATTATTAATTAGCTATTGAAATGACATCTGATTTACTTCAAATTTGTACCAATTGCGCCTAGAACTGTATATGAATTGCAGCAATTTTGTCTATAAAAAAATTAAACAATTGAATGAATATTAAATTCTTAGGATTTTGATTGAATAATTATGAAATTAATTATTAAAAGTTTTTGATTAATTAACAATTTGTTGTATAATGTCAAATTAGTTTCTAAAAGACAATGATAGCATCAGATATTAAATTTCAAAAATATTGAATCAAATTCTTTAAAATCTTCAAACAAGTCATTTTCTAATTACATAATTCACTGAAATAGATAGACACTTCAAAAATTCAAAAAGAAAAAAAACAAATCAAATCAGGAGAATTATCAAGTTTTAACTAAAGAACTCTAATAACAAAAGAAAATCATANTTATTGAAGGACCTTTATAGCTAGTGGAATATGTTTCCTGTCTTGTATTTCTTTTAACATGATATGAACATGCAAAACCATATGCCGAAGCCTTTGGATGGAAAAGGAAGATGGATCAACTACCATCCATTTCTTTTAAGAAGAATGGACAGAGGTGATCCTGGCAACTGGTAATATGTTCTCTGTGCCGTGTGTGCAGCTAGGTACCGTGGTTCTGATTGCTACCAGTAAGATTGATGCTTGTAAAAGTAATATTGACTCTGTAAATACTTTAATAAATTTGAATGAAATTTCTTAAATTTTGAAAAATCCCAACTAATTAAATATTAATTCAAAAACTATAAATAAATACGCATTGAGTCAGTAAACAAAGAATAATATTATAAAAATAAAATAATAACCAAAACCTTAATTAGATATTTTTAATTAATAAGAACTAAAATCAAATAAATAAATTATTAATTAGCTATTGAAATGACATCTGATTTACTTCAAATTTGTACCAATTACACCTAGAACTGTATATGAATTGCAGCAATTTTGTCTATAAAAAAATTAAACAATTGAATGAATTTTAAATTCTTAGGATTTTGATTGAATAATTATGAAATAATTATTAAAAGTTTTTGATTAATTAACAATGTGTTGTATAATGTCAAATTAGTTTCTAAAAGACAATGATAGCATCAGATATTAAATTTCAAAAATATTGAATCAAATTCTTTAAAATCTTCAAACAAGTCATTTTCTAATTACATAATTCACTGAAATAGATAGACACTTCAAAAATTCAAAAAGAAAAAAAAACAAATCAAATCAGGAGAATTATCAAGTTTTAACTAAAGAACTCTAATAACAAAAGAAAATCATANTGCTATTATTTCTTGAGCCCTTTTTCTCTTACAATCATTCTAAAACATTGATTTTATTTGCTACTGAGAATTCCATGATTTGTTTCGTAAGTCCGCTGCTGATTTGCAACGTAAACATTTTGAATGACCTTGAGTTGTGCCATGTTAGCGAATCAGAAGCTCCAATAGACTATGGCAGGTGATCCTTTTAGAAGATTTAGACGGTTTGAGTTCCTTCTTTGACACCTATGGAGATTTGTTGGACAGACCTGCAAAACAGCTTTCATTTGATAGCATAAACATGATTGTTAATGTTGAACTTATACTTAATTTAATCATAAAGACCCTAGTTGGTTGAATAGTCGAAGTTACTTTCTTGTTGCTAAAAGTGCATTGTCTGTTTTCGACATTCTTGTAATGCAACCAGCCTTCAGTTTGGATAGAATATCGAAGGACCTTTATGGCTAGTGGAATATGTTTCCCGTCTTGTATTTCTTTTAACATGAATATGAACATGCAAAACCATATGCCGAAGCCTTTGGATGGAAAAGGAAGATGGATCAACTACCATCTATTTCTCTTAAGAAGAATGGACGGAGGTGATCCTGGCAACTGGTAATATGTTCTCTGTGCCGCCTGTGCAGAAGTCACCATGGATGGTGGATCTGATATCATGAACTAAACAGATTGGTGAAACTAACTTCATTTGCTAATTTCCACTACTACAATTTATATAACTTTCTTTACACAAATTCGACAACAAAGGAACAAAAAGGAAATGAACAGACACATACAACAACTGCCATTTCTTTTTTTTTTGGAGCGATAAAAAACATTCCCTTTATTTCCAGTCGTGCCTAATCCATCAACAATTATGGCACGGACAATAATGATAGGAAAACAGGGAATGGAGAAGTAAGATGAGGATTTTGGAAAGACAACAACGGCTGGGAAAGGCTCGAGTGGAAATTGTAGACAAAGGAACAGATAAACGAGGTATTTGAATTCAAATTCCATCCATTTATATCTAGAAATAAATAGAAATCCATCCTTAAATGCTTTCAATTGCAACAAATAGAAGGGAAGACAAGACTAATTTCTGTCAAAATCTACGAACAGTATCTGATGTCAAAATTTATAATACTTTGCAATTGTTTCTTTGAAGGGGAATTTTTCCTGAGCAATCCCTTCTTAGGCTTTGTTTTTCACTTTTGTCTCTTTGGTTTTCTTTTATCACCCTTCTATTAAATCTCCTTTTTATCATCTCTTGTTATCGCTTGTTTCTTATATTTCATCCCCCTATCTGTTCAATTTTTTTTCACAAGAACATATAGTGTTTCAATCTCCTGACTTCTTTCAACCGGCTTGTGCTCATCTTCCCTATGAAGAACGAATATGAACTTGAAAACAGGGGCCTGAAACTGGGCTTGATACTGTTACTTTTCCACTGAATATTTATTTTTTCATACAATTTTTATTTCTTTTGATAGTAGCATTTAACCTATTTTTTTTAAATGAAAGACAGTGATTCTTTCATCTGTTGATTCTGTGAGTGACCATACTATATTTGCTGATAATTCTTTTTGTCAATGTGGTGGTTTCAGCTATTTTATGGCCTCCTTCTTCAACTCCTTTACTATACCCAATGCCTATCTATGGAGAAGCATCAAACCATAGGTACCTTCCATCTCAGTTTGATATCTAAATAGCGTACTCTGTTCTTGCTTTATGTGTGTAATGCAAATTGTTTGAACCATTTTTTTCTTTTGTTCTTAATTATTTATTGTTACCATTCTTAACTCTTTCTTAAGTTTTTAGCTTAAGAAGTCCTAATATGTTTTGGCTGTTGTTTATCTATAGTGCCGTTGACCTAATAAGGCCCGACTTTTCAGTGCATGGCAGAGCTGTTAAGTCGAAGGAATATTCACAAGAGATCATTCTTCATCACGGTGATGCTCTTTTTATCCCCGAGGGTTGGTAAGATTTATGTTTAATATTTCTTCTCTTGATGCCTTAAAGATTAGACAAGATGATGGCTAGCTGTTCTATTAAACTCCATTATTGCATTCTATTACCGGAAACCTCTGTACAAATTAAAAAGTTTGAATCAGTAATATTTTTCTGCTCAAGAACAAGCCTGAAAGAAAATTTGGAACATCACTTACTTCGTTTTTGGCCTTGTATTCAGCTTAAATTTTTTGGAGTAGATTCAGAGAATATCATTGCCGCAGAGGCCTGGTTAACGACTAATCCCACCTAAATTCCTGAGTTTATTATGAATAGGGCATGTTCATTTGTTATGGTTAACTCTCAAACATGTTAAATGGGCTGAGGCAGTTTGGATTCAGTCTTCTTCTATCCATGGCTTTAATGGGGATTGGGAAATAATTGTTCAATGGTAATCTTTGTTTTGTCAAAGTTTTTGCTAAGTGTTTTAAGTTTGTAAATAATTACTCCATTTCCTACTTAAATGTTCCAGTGAGAAAGAAAACAAACTGGGAGGCACCCGTTCCCTGGAACTGAGTTTGTATTTAGGGTTTATCTTTTTTTTTACTCCCCTTCTTATTATGTATCCAGCAAGTATGACTATATATGCTTGGCATATGAGAAACTAATTGAGATTATAGCAGTCTTTTGACATATATTTTGAATGAATTCACTGCTTAAGAAAGAAAAATTGTAGTAACTGCATTTAGCAGTGCTAAACTGAAGGCAGAGTGCAAGACCCTGGAAAATTAAGCCATACATCTGTGGTTAATCATGTTCATGTTTGTAACCATTGAATTCTAGTTGTATATAATCAAGATATATAATTATCCAAATTTTTTGACTTAGGACCATGTTTGCTAATTAATAGTGAGAGTATAGCTGTAAATCAAGCCTTGTGTTGCAAGTATAGTGTTGGATGAAAGAACCTTCATCAACAACTAATAAGTCAATACCTTTAGGTTTAGAGTCAATGAGACTTGGCTATGATTGTTGTATGTTTCATTTATAAATTACATCCATGGATGCTCTCATCCAAGGTAGCAATATTAGGATCGATGGTGATGCTTTTTAGCCAATGTATGATTTTTTTGTTTAACCTTGATTTTCTTTACTGCCAAAAGGATCCCTTTTCTGGTAATCAAAATTTCAACATGTCTAGTTGTGATTCATAAGTACTAGACTTGACTTATAAGGTTTCAAAGGCATGACATGACGAAATCAGTTTGTAAACACGAACTTTAACTAACCCTAAAAAGGGGATGTCCTATGCTTTGGTTTGTTTTCTTGGTTTTAAAGATGTGGAATGTAGTCTACATGCAATAAGAGCTTCTTAATTTTTACATTACCCTTGGTGGAATAGTTTTATATTCCTGGAAATATGTTGGCGCTTTAACCCACTTTTTGTTGTATTTTATGAACTTTATTTCCTTGTATGCCTATAGTTGGAAGCTGATAAGAGGGGAACCCAGAATTTCTATGATGTTGTTTGAGAAATTGGGTGTTTTTTTGGTTATTACTTATTATTGTTATTGGGTATTTTTGTCATTTTTACTAGTTAGGAAAGTTTAGAAAGAAAGCTCAGAGAATTCTTTTGTCAACCAGATAGATTTAAATTAAAAAAATTAGATAACAAGGACATGTTTTATGCATTTTTGCTCATTTTGTAACCTTGTATGACCAAACCGAGAAAATTTAACAGTATTATGCTCTATTTTGTATGGTA
This sequence comes from Phalaenopsis hybrid cultivar, assembly GCA_002079205.1. NCBI lineage: Eukaryota > Viridiplantae > Streptophyta > Magnoliopsida > Asparagales > Orchidaceae > Phalaenopsis > Phalaenopsis hybrid cultivar. Next base: position 141,731 of record JXCR01142015.1, read on the forward strand.
ACTCAGTAGTTCCATTGGCATCTTATTCATTCGATATTTTGTAAATATGACGCACTAGGACTGCTCCATAAATTTCAGAAGTGATTTTGACAATCTTTCAGCGTGGGTCAAAAGCTCATAAACTTGACAAAATTGCTCAACATCTTTGTCGGATGAAAGAAAAATGAATGAGTTAATGACAATGCTTGGGCACTTGAACAGGAGGCGTTGCCTTTGGGCATTATAGACCTGAGCTAGCAAATGACAGCTCTATGGGAGAGCTCGTGAGCACTATAGACTAGGGTGTGCTTTCATTTGTTGGTGGAGGAGAAGATCAAAATGGGAAGGAGGTGATGCTTGGACATTGTGTTCCTTTAGCTTACTCTAGTGGCTTGATAATGTTCTCCTCAAAGCTATTTTTTTCTTTTGATGAACGTCATTTCTTCTCCTTGCTATGAATGAGTAAGATGAAGGTTACTTTGTTTTTTTCCTTCGATTGTGGAGAGGATGGATGGGGAAGGGGATGAATCTCTCTCGCTCTCACACAATTTTTGCATGGGAGAAGAAAAGGAAAAGTGTAGTTTAAGGATTTTGCATGCATGGAATGAAAACCTAAGTGGTGACATGCGCATGGGCTATTGGAAACTTACATAGCTGCATGGAGGGATTTTTGGCATGGGAGGGTGGGAAGAAGCTTCTTGGTTTCCATATGTCTATCAACCATTGCATGAGGGAAGTTTATAAGGTTTTTGTAAGCATTTTAGCTGGAAAGCATTCTTATCTCCATATGGTGGTGAGGAAAGAGAAAAAGGGTCATAGGTGTTTTTCATGACATGCTTAGTTGTAAGGAGGATTCACATTTGTCATGACCTAATTATACTGTGAAGCATTGCCTTGGCATGTTATGTGGCAGAGAAGGAATCTGAGCATACTCTTTCATTTAAAATCCAAGCCATTAATTGTGGGGATCTTACTCTTATGATGTGAATTAAAGATTTTGAATTCAAGTGTGGGTTGGATAGAGTTGAGTCCAGCATTCAGTTGAATAAACTCGGATGAGAGCTGATGTTAATGTTGGGTTGAATGAGTTGATCATAGTTTGAGCACCATATCAAATATGATGATCAATGTTAACTAAAGTTTAATTAGTTGATTGGTCATATGAGGTCGTCAATGTTATTAGATTCTATGATAAACAAATAGGAAAGATAATGCTGAATAAGTTTGATTGTGATCAAATAAGGCAATTGATGTTGAATTATATTAAACATTATTGGTTGGATTTATATTATTTGATGGTGATCAGAGTTAAACTAACTTAATTGTGGTCAAATGAGATGGCTGTTGTTGATTGTGGTTAAATAAGTGGGATTGATTGTGACTAAAATTGAACATGGTCATATAAGGTAATTGATGTTGACCAAAATTTATTAGGGCTCATTATAGTTAAATAGGTGACTTGTGTCAATCAATGTTAACCAAGGTCAAATTGGTGGGCTGATGTTGATTTCGGTCAAATGGTGTGTTAGATTGAATTGATCGAAGTTTGTTCAGGGTCTACAGGCTTAATCAAGGTCAAATTGGGCTATAATGAATGTGCCAATCGGCATGAAAGAACCCTTTGAAGTTATGGAGTCTTGGTGGAACCTTGATTAGCCCCATAAGTTTAGGAAAAATCATTTTGATTAACCATACCCTAATATCGGTTGGATTTGATCCGAGCAGAAATCTAGTTTCATTAAGTAAGTTAGAATTTAGTTGGTCAACTAAGACTATAATTGATTGATCTAATCCTATTTTACCAATAAAGGGATTAATTGATTAATCTAGGCCCAACTGAGGCCATATGATATGTAATGTTATTGGTTAGCTCAGCCACATTAGTCAAGAGTTAACCAATGATGCTTGGGAGCATTCAGGTAACACAATGCTTGTTTAGGTTGGCTTAGTTGATACCATTCTAGGGCTTTTAGAATGTATTTATGAAGATAATTTAGTTGGGGAGTGATTGTGGAATAACGAGGGATGGAAATATGCTAGGTCAACGGCGTTTGCAAGAAGAAAACGACATTTAAGCTGTCCCGATTGAAAACAACGTGCGACCGTCTAAACAACAAGGTGTGGGCGGCAAGGCCGATCCATCACTTGTTCCTGAGCAAGATATAAATACATGACTTGCAAAAGAACGATGATGCAACATTCTGAAGAGCATAAAATATAGTCTCCAAACACAATAACAATAATGAAAGTGTTCAACCTGAAAATTAGGATATAAATAGTTTTCTAATAGCAATTCACCTAATTAGAAATAAATAAAGAGAAAAAAAAATCATAAAGAAAAAATCAATTAGCTGAAATTGGTGAGGGAATAGTGTTCTGTGCATAACAGACGTCCACAATAGTGGGATTCCACAGTTGCCGCGATCGGACCCTCGACGAGGTTCTGTATCCCGCATAGGCGGGAGCTCCCACATCATCTCTCAGGGTAAGAAGGGCTTTTCCTTCTTCACTGAACTTCTGGAATTAATCTATCATCATTATAACAAAATCATTGACTTATTGTGTATGAGACAATCCCACTAAAAAATTTGTGCTCACATCCATTTCAGGAAACTTCAAAGCACATACATACTTCCAAAATTTGTCATAATAGAATAAATAGTCATTCTTTTTTGGGCACAATCAAAGTGGGAGTTGCAGTTGGGTTAGTACTCTTACGAACCAAGCCTTTAAACCTCAAGTAACATGTTTTTGCAATTTTTCATACTCGACTGGTTGCATCTCATAGATGAGTTGGTTTTGTAGAAAAATATTGGAATGAGGTCTATGACCCGCTGAATCTCTCTTGGTGGCAGCCACCTAGAAGAAAAAACTATCAATCAAGATATTTGACAACTCTTGCAATAAGTTATGTTTCTTTTCTGACATCGACTCCTTGAATTCACTAGCTTATATGCCACTCAATGTTAATTTTTCCTGGAGTCTCTCTCATGGGCTTAGTTTAAGTGACTAGCATCTCTCTCTCATCTGCGAGTAATTGATACTCCTCTTTCTGCTCCTTTTTGGTTCTTCATCCTCTACCACACCTCCATTACAACCTGCTCAATGAAAAATATTATTCTCTTATTTGGGTAATCTGATGCAACGTGCGCAACACTAGTGCTCTTTTTGGCTGTGACAGATTTGATAATATTAGAGGACTCCACTTTTTCTCCACTCTGGATCGAGTGTTTCTCCAACGAGGTTCCCTTGCATGCTTCACTAGGGGATGCTCTTGATGTCTGATTTGATAGCTAAACATTGTTTGAAGAATGGTGTGGACCTGGTACTCCTGTGTTATCTCTCCATCTTCAAGGTTAGGGTATGGAAATCCTGTAATGTCCAATAGGACTCTAACTATATCATGTTGTCAATAGATGATCTCAATTCCTCTAGATATTGAGCCATGGTGTTCTCCAACTCCACCACTCACAATTCAACATAAGCTGTTTGAACTCAAATGTATAATCATCTACTAAGAGATCTTTTTGTAAGCAATAAATTCTCAAGAACATTTAATGTCTGTAATGCGGGAAATATTTTTAAGTTGCATTTTTCTTTTCATCTTAAACTAGGTGGTGATCTTACCATTTTTTCTATCTTTGAAATACAGTTTAAGCTCTCCCACCATAAGGAAGCATTTTCTTTGACCCTCGGTCGGGCAGAATTTCCTCATACTCAAAGGCCCATTCCATGGTCTGAAGCCATTCGATGAACTTGTTCAAATCCATGTGATCATCGAAATCTGATAAATCCATATTTACTCTAAGATCTTGCCTTCTCATCTTTTCATGTTAAATCGCTAGGGTCTTGGTTCTTCGTCACTGAAAATTTCTGCATGGAAGGGATTCATTCCTCCCCTTGATCTGACGAGTCATTGTTGTGACTACGGGTGACCTCTCTGGGTTGTCTCATCTCAAAAGCGATAAACCTTTGTTACAGCTGAAAGGTTTTTCACTACATATCCTTCACGGTAAGCTCCTGGACACCTCGCCAAGGGTTTCTTCTTGGCGACACGCCACTCTTTTCTCCCAATCAGATTTTTGGCAGATATAGTATTGCAAGTCTAGGTTGACCGAGAGCCTAGATTTTAGTGGTATGTGTCGGGGTGGAATTTTACAATTTTAAAAACAATAGGAATTGATTGTATTCTAATAGAAGTGAGGAAATGTTCAAGCAATTTGAGAGTTTCTCTGCTTACTAAATTTTTTAATATTCTTTTAAAAAATTAAGAAATGTCTCATAAGTGGAGAAAGAGTATTGTTTCATATATGCGCAAGAGTACCAATTATAAAGGAGTGAAGTTAATGTGTTATGCATTAAAGTTATGAGAGAGAATAAATGAACATACGTTATGAGATACAAAAATTTCTTAGAACCTATTTGGATTCATGTTGGGCAATTCTACTATGGAAACTATATATTTATTGAGAGGTTTGTTGGAGAAGTACAAAGAAAGTATGGAGGATCTACATATGATTTTTGTTGATTTAGAAAACGTTTATGATAAGGTTCCAAAGAAGTACTTTAGAGGGTTCTAAATAAGAAGCATGTTGATATTGTTTATATTCAAGTCATTAAAGATATGTACGCTAGAGTTGTCACTTGTGTTCGAACACGAGGATTGATCAAGTATTTTCTTAGTTTCGGTGGACTACATTAGGGTTCGGCTTTAATCCCATATCTTTTTTGCTTTAGTTATGGATGTTCTTATTGGACATTTGCAGGCTGATGTACGTCAGTGTACGTTTTTTTTCTGATGATATCATCCTTCTTGTAGATAAGACTAGAGAGAGTTCAGGAAAAACTTGATTTATGGAGGTCAACTTTATAATCAAAAGGCTTTCATTGTAGTTCTAAAACTGAATGCATAAAATGTAATTTTAGTATTATTAGATCAACAACAACAACAACAACAACAAAGCCTTAATCCCACTACGTGGGGTCGGCTACATGAATCCTTTTTCTNTATAGACAGAGACTAGCTTTGCACTTCTCTAAACTCCCAGACTAAAAATGCTCAATGTAAATAGTCAGAGAACTATTTTAGCACTTTACTCTTAAATAATAATTATTGTGATTTATAATTTTTTATTATTACAACAACAACAACAACAAAGCCTTAATCCTACTATGTGGGGTCGGCTACATGAATCCTTTTTCTCCATTGCGTCCTATNGCACCTACTCTCCTAATCGGATCATCTAATGGTCCACGTTTAATATGACCAAACCATCTAAGACAACTTTCTCTAATTTTGTCTGTCACAGGAGCTACACNCTTTCTTCACACAAGTTGAATCTAAAACATCTACTCTCCTAATCAAATCATCAGATAGTCGACGTTTAATGTGACCAAACCATCTAAGACGACTTCCTCTAATTTTGTCCGTCTCAGGAGCTACACTAACCATATCACGGATATATTCATTTCGTATTTTNACCATCTTATAAAATTTTAGTATTATTAGATCAAATCATTAAAATGAGTGAAAATTTTTTATATTTAGGGTCTATTGTTCAAAGTGATATAGATGAGGAAGTTATTAATAAAGTTCAAGTTGGATGGTTAATGTGGAGGAATGCATCGGGCTTATTATGTGATACAAAAGTATTGCCTAGATTTAAAGGAAAATTTTATAAGATGGTAGTGAGACATGCAATGCTTTATGATGGAAAATGTTGGTTTGTAAAAGAAAAGCGTAAAATTAAGTATTGCTGAGATGAGAATGCTCCGGTGGATGAGTGGCTTTACACTTAGAGGGAAAATGTGAAATGAATATATATGTGAAAGTAGCTTGAGTCATAGACATTATTAGAGAGTTGCCTAAGATGGGTTGGACACGTTAAACTTCGACCATCTGACGGCCCTGATAGGAGAGTAGATGTTTTAAATTTGATTTATGTTAAGAAAGAGAGAGGTAGACCTAAAAAGAATTGGGCATGTTGTATAAAAGTATCTTAATTTATTAAAGTTAAATGAAAATATGATACTCAATAGGAGACAATGGAGAAAAAATATTCCTGTAGTTAATTCCACTTAGCGGGACGAAGGATTGTTGTTGTTGTAAGGTTGGGGGGCTAGAAGTTGCAATAAAAATAGTTTTGGTATAATGTAGATTTTTTTTTTTTGGAAATTTGATTTGGAAGAACATCAAATGACACCGTTCTAGGGCTCCTAGAAGGTGTGATAGAATACAAAGGTGTTGGAGAAGTTATAGGATTGGTCTCGGGAGTGGGAGGGTGGATGGAAACTGAATTCAGGGGTGAACAGTGAGATGATAGCGAACCGGAAATGGAAAACTGTAGTTTTCCTGTTGTGAACAGTAGTTTCTGCAAGTTGGATGACCAAGTTGGCCTTCGAACAATTGGTAGAGATTACTATCTCAATCATATAAGGTTATAGACACACTGCTTGAAAGAAATTCAAGGACACATCACTGCAATAGAGAGAACTAGGAGAAGATATCTCTAAATAACATAAACAAAGCCAAAGACCTGCTCATGAAGAAAATTAACAATATATAANATTAGCGGTTCTTTTCTATCACACAAAAGGCCCAAAGCATTCCTCCACTTAAAAGAGAAAGAAATTTTAAACCCTATCACCAATCATTCCCCTTGCATAAAGAAAGAAATTTTAATAGATGTCAGATCTGCCAGACGCTCCCAGAAATCAACTGAAGCCTTTCCTGTTCGCATTCCTGTCTAGTTCCGATTGGGGAGAAGAGTTGATACCGCCATTGTTACCATTGATTCTACTGCCACTAGACTTGCAGGACGTCGACCAATTAAGTTACATCTGGGTCCAAGAATTCTACCAACTACCAGTCACAAGGATATTCTTAAAATTCTGAAGGATAAGACGAAGTGGTTACCTAGTACCGTTTCTAGTATGCACCATGGAGAGCATACTTCTCTTCGATATACCGATGTTTCTACCGAGATACTCCATCTCAAACCATCACCATCAAAGAAAAGGGTATGAATACCCAAGGTTGTCGTACCGATACGGTCCAGCAAGCCCGCAGGCCAGGATCATAGAATGAAGCTAGGTCCAAAGTATCTGAAATTGTTGCAACAATTGCTAGCAAGATGGAGAAACAAGTGGAGGATATCCAACCAAGTCCTCCAGATCTCAAGATGCTACAAGAATCGATAATTGAAGAAAAGGTCGAAAAGCTCAGGGTCGATATTTCCGAGTTAGCCCGAGAACATGGAGTTTCCATTAATGATGATGAAGATTTTGTCTTTAATGATTACCTCAAGGAAGATTTCATGGATATTCATGTCATCGAGATGAGAGCCACTCCATCTATGTGTGATGCTCAACCTCTCATCGAAGAGAACATCATAGATGAGCTGCGTAGGGCTTTTTTCTTAAGGGGTGAACAAATCAGCCAAATGGAGAAAAAAATGGAAGAGATGGCTACTGCCATGACTACCATGGCCACAGTTCAAGGATAGGCTCAAGTACCACAGCTAGCCTCTCCAGAACTCAATCAACAGAAGATTATACACATCACAGATGAAAGGAGGGAAGTTGCCTCAGCAAATAGAGATGAGAAATAAAAGAAGGATTCCCCATCAAGCGCCATACCAGAAAAGGAATTTAAGCAAATGGTTGAGCAAGTTTGGGAGGCCTTAGCCCAATCTATAGGTGGTGCATTGATTTTGAAGGGTAGACCTTACCCAGAGGAGTTCAATGTCGTACCTTACCTTAAGGGTTTTGTGTCATTAAACTTTAAGATATTTGATGGGACTGGAAATCCCAGACAACACATAGCACATTTTCAAGCTAGTTGTGGTAATACTAAAGGTAATGAAGATTTGCTCTTCTGATAGTTTGTCAGCAGTCTGTTAGGGATCTCTTTTGATTGGTATGTTGAATTACCCAAAGGGTCAGTTAAGACAATCGCCGAGTTAGAACAATTGTTCATAGAGAGATTTTCTAGAGCGCAACATCATGTGTCTATTGGAGATCTCGTAGTAGAGAAGCAAAAGCCCAATGAGACTTTAGTGGACTAAATTTTGAGGTGGAGAAACCTTAGCATAAAATGTGAACCTCAGCTATAGGAACATCATATGATTGAGATTTTACTCAAGAGCATCCATGGGCCAGTAGCTTTTATGCTCAAAGGACTCACCATTAAATCCTTCGAGAAGCTACTCAGCAAAGCCAACAATTTTCAAGAGGAAGTCAAACATATGGATTCTCATGAGAAGTCCAAGAAGTCCCAGATGACTAGCGTATTTGAAAAGAAGTCCGGAAAAGTGGGAACGGTAGATAAAGGGAAAAAACCAATGAAGATACATGCAGAAAATTCTTGTCAGTCATCATCGCAGCATGCTCAGCAGCAAACACAATAGTATGGCTAAACTAGCCAGCAACCGCCTCAAGGAGGGTCATACCTAATAGAGAATAAGAAAATGTCTATTGCAAAATGTAGCAAAGTGGTATATTGCTTCAAAGATGAAGCTGTACCCAAAATGTTCAGAAGTCTGATGAAAAAGCCTGAATTCAGATTACCAGATCAAAAGAAACCCGAAGAGGTCGACAAGAAATATCAATCAAATTATTGTCCGTATCACTGATTGTTTGGACACACTATAGAGGAATGTTTCATCTTGAAAGATTGGCTTGAGAGGAATCTTAAAGAAGGGAATATAATGAGCCTGAAAGAATGTTTAAAAAAACCTAAAAAGGTTCCATAAATATTATTTTGGCTGAGCCAATCTCTCTGATTGACCCATATACTGGAAAAGATGGATGGAGTACGACTTAGAACAAACTCAAGAGGGTACTGAACCAAATTTAGTCCACTTCAAGGCAAGATTTAGTTCAATGTCTTCAACTTGCCAAGCCCGAGATTAAGATTTCACCAGAAGATCTGTCATCGTCAAAGAAGAAGAAGAAGAAGAATACCACCACAGAGACTAATAGCACGGGGGAGGGGGGCTCTGCTAGATTAGTTGTCTCAAATTTGGGGAAGAAAATCCTTGAACCCTGACCTTGTATGATTATCTTCTTGCCCCTCTAGGGTCTTATGAATATAATGATTAAGATTTTGGCTACGTTTTAACTGTTTCTAGTGATAACATAATCAATTATGACCAATTTAATTTTGATCTCAATTTCTAAAATGCTCCTCAACTCGTAGTTTGAGTCCAATGAACTCACTAAAAAGACCAAAGGAGACATCGACAATACCGCTTACGACAGCTTTGGGAGTGAGGAACCAATCCTCGAGCACCACGATGCACCGCTTGCCAACAACTTAGAGCTTTTCGAAAAAGAAGAAACACTAGAAGATTCCATAATGATATCTCAGGAAGAAGAAATTACAGAAGTGAACTTAAGGAATGGGAGAGTGTTACCCCTAAGGACAGCTCCGACGAATAAAGTAAAGCAAATAGTAACTCGAGAAGAGCTACCTCCACCTCCGCCAGTGGAAGAACCACATAACCAAGAGAAAATTGGAGGATCATATAAAGTGGATTACAACATGCTAGCCCATCTTAGGAAGATACCAGCCAGATTAAGAATCTATGACGCTTTAATCCTGTCAAAGGAGATGAAAGAGTCTCCGGTTACAGCTTTGCTTTACCCAGAGATTTGCTTAGCGCAGTTGGTCAGCACATCCTTTAATGAAGTTTGCTTGTTGAAAGAATAGTCTGGGATAACCTTTACAAATGAAGACTTCTTTCCCGGTACTGCTAACCATAACCGTCCACTCTATTTCTGTGTTAACATTGGTAGATTTGTGTTATCCAGAGTTTTCGTAGATCCTGGAACATCCCTCAACTTAATGAGTCTACGGACATTGGCTTATTTGGACATTGAAGCTCAGGAGCTTACGGCCGAGANATCTTTTAAAGGCTAACAGTCAGCGCCATATAGCATTGCAGGTTTCACTACCGTCTTATAATCACAGCATGTCTTATACTTTGATTATAAAAAATCAAGTAGCCTAATCTAGTATGTAATGCATCTAGCTAATGCAAAAAAAAAAATTACATTTTAAATTTAATATTTTTTTGACTTATTGAAGATGTTTAAAGAAATTGACTAGCTGAAGAATCTTGCTTGATTTGGTTCAATTTGATGTTATATTTTGTGCTTAAAAGGCTATGTAAGAAGGTATGCAATCCTAAATATACATGCATGAAAAGTCTTAATGCCATGTAAAGTACAAAAGGTAGAATTCACAGTATAAGAGAAGTGATTCTCACTAGTCAGATTCTCCTCTTATGATGTAATGGGTGAGTGCTAAAAATATAGAGGAAAAACTAATATGATGCATATGATCTACCTGTCCTGATTATAAGGCAGACCTTATTAGTTTCTACTCAATTTTAAATATCATTTATATGTTACACAATACTAGGGATGTGGTTTAATTTTTATTTATTATTTATATTACTATTTCTTAGCTTAATTGAAAAACAATATTATAAGTTATTAGTTTGGGTAGAAAAGCTATTCTAAGAGCCAACCCACACAATAATTTAAGCAAAGCACACCACTAATAAACTTAAAAAGCATAGAGTTCTAATCATGCAATTATAAAAGTAAACAAAATGAAGAAAATAATAATCAAATAAAATAAATAAGCCAATATGGCTAAAGCAAAACTTATGAAAGGCTTGTGTGACTGGACACCGATATAAACTAACCTAACTCTATTTATAGATTTGATTGAAAGTAAGTAAATCCTATGTTTACTATGGCCCGAAAACATAAAGCTTATCACAAAAGGAGCAAAATATAGGTATAATAGACATAAATGCTTTAATTGACTTATTACCTCTTATCCTACCAGAACCATGCTTAGGAGCATAATTTTAGCACCTACAGAAAAGACATAGAATTGCATTTCATTATTTTAATGATTGTCCTACTAAGTGCATGCAATTACAAAAAATAAGTGTTAGGATTACTAGATTAGATACCGTAACATCCAATCTAACCACAAACCACCTCAATATCAAGTCTAATAAGAAAAATTAAAAATCATCACAATTATAAAAATAATCATAATCTTAATTGCCCTAACGTAATGCTAGAGTCAACAATCTAATAAAACCATCTAATGTGTGTGTGGTTTGTATGGTGAGCCAAAATGTTAGGCTTTTTGTTTCAATTAATCTAAAAATTGTAAATTAATTTGAGGATAAATATATTTATCTTAATTTATTTATTTCTTAATTATTTAGTTATTTAAAATTAAGTTTTTTTTTATCAAAATAGCTTGAATTTATTTTTAATATTTAGTTTTTGTTATATGGTTTCTTTGATGAAATTTTTAATATTAAAAGCCTTTTGAGGTTTTTAAATTTGTGTTTATTCACTTGAATTATTTTCTTACAAATGTTGTTTTTTATTTAATTTAATTAACTAAAGGACATTTACTCTTTACTCTAAGTAACTACTAGTGGTTAATTAAGGCTTTGAGACATGTTTGATAGTGATTTAAATAATTTTTACTTTACTTTGGATATTATTATTATTATTATTATTATTATTATTATTATTATTATATGTTTTATTCCAATCTTTGCTTATATTTGACTTTCAAGAAAGAAACTTATGAAGCAACAAATGAAGTCATACAGTCTTGTATATATATTATGCTCCATGAATATGAAATCTTCCAAATGCTATCTAATGAAAGAATTTTGAAATGTACACTTGTTTTACAAAAAAAATGTTACATCCTTGTATGCACTTGATATAGTTTTATCTAATGCAAAAAGAGTGAATAAAATTCTAAGATATATGTATGAATCATGGGATGCTAAGGTTATGGTAATTTATAAATCAAAATTTTTATCCACTTATTCATTTGATCATCTACTTGGTTTTCATAAAACTTCTGGAGAAAAAGTTCAAAAAGACAAACAAACTTGGTGGAATGACAGAAGATCACGCTAAAAACTAAAGACACAAAACAAAGATAGTCTAAGGATGGAGAGAACAAAGCAATTTGTCTCTACTTCAAAAAATAAAAGAGAAAATATTTTTGTAGGAAAATGGATAAGATAAAGGTAAAAGTAAATGTAAATCATCTACTTATGGCATTTTCTTTGAGTATAATTATAATAGGCAAAGTCACATCAAGTTATGAGCTTTTGAGCTCAACTTAGATTCAAAAATGTTAGAGACAAAATAGAGGAGGAAATTACAAATCCCTGCTTAATGACTGATGAAAAACTGGGCAAATCAAAGATCTAAGAGGTATTAAACGTTACATAAGATGAACTATCTACATTTGTTGAAAAAATATAAACATAATTTAAGAAAGTAAAAATGAAATATACAATTTTGAAAAATAATTTTGCACACTACATGAAGAACACAATACCTTGAAATATAATTCACTAAGATTAAAAATGAACTTGAAAATAGAAATCATAAACTTTTTTAAACTAAAGAAGCACAACAAGAGTTAGAAAAAAAAATTAGATTGTTATGAATGATAAGAACACAATTTAAGGGTTGATATAAGTATAACTAAAAGTGCAAAATAAGATCTTAGAAAAGAATTTTCAATACTCTGAAAACTTGTCACTAATCTAACAAAATCATCTGGACCACCTAGGCGAACATTACACTATAAGAAAAAAACATTTAAATCTAAAAAATTATATAAGAATTTCCTAGCACATGTTATTCCTGTGGACACATAACTCATTATACCTTTATAGAACCCATGTGAAAACACCATTAAGCTGGAGAAAAAAAAAAGATTAAAATTCATCATTGTATGCTTTATCCTACTTTATTGAGGGGACCCAAAATGATCTATTTTTTAAGGTTACCAACTAGTTGTATGAACAAGTATGCCTTCATAGAATGTTAGTGAATGCATGTGATGTCAAGATAGTGGGTGATCTAGACATATTATTAGTGACAAAAATAAGTTCCTAGCACTTGAACCTAGAAAGGGTTGAATGGTGACTCTTTGTAACTATAATAAATTGAAAGTAATTGTTTTTGGTATTGTTACAAAAGTAATTTAATTATTAATGAAAATATCCTTTTAGTTAATTGCATCCAACATAATTTGTTAAGTATCAAACAACTATACAACAAAACAATAAACATTTAATTAATGCTTTAACGAACTTGTATGATAAAACTATTTTTTAGGCACAAATATTAATAATATGAATATGATAGATTTGGATAATATAAAAAGCACAAAATAGTTTTGTTGTCTTAAGATAATATTAGAAGAGCTATGGTTGTAGCATAAGAGACTATATCATGCTAGTATGAAAACTCTTATGAAAATCTCACACTCAAAACATAATTAGAGGGATAACTAAAATAGAATTTACCAATGAACATCTTTGTGAAGCTTGCAAACCTGGAAAATAATTTAGTGCATCTTTTCATCCACCAAGGATTTAGTTACATCTAGGACCATAGAAATCTTACATATGGACTGGTTTGGACCAATCAACTCCACACGATTTGGAGAAAAGTTTTATGCAATTTTAATTGTAAATGGTTTCATATAGTTCACATAGATAAAATTGTAAGTCATAAAAGTGAATCAACTACTTCCTTTAAAATATTCATTCCATGGGTATAAAGAAAAATTGGATATAACAAGACAACAAGAGAAAGTAATCATGAAGGTGAATTTGAAAATGAAATTTTGAAATATTCTATGCGAGCATCATATGATCCTGCATTGTCTTTGCACTGCGAGTCATCGGCCACCTAAGGACAGTGGTTCGCTCTCCTACCGTTTTGCACGGGCACCACCTCTTGTGGCTAGTTCTACTCTTATGGGGTCCAATTTCTCATCAGGGATGTGATGGCCCTCAGGATTTCAGCAATTTGATTCGACACCTGCTCTCATCTCTTCTATTTCTCTTTACATGTGTTCCTAAATCTCATCCTGCGGGGGATCCAAGTTGGCTACAACTCTTTGGTTGTTTCTTCTCTCTGTGATTGTTGTACTCATTTTCTTGTTAACAACATAACTCCACGCTCACTACATTTTTAAGGATGTTGAATTCAAATCAATCCAGGAGGCCTGCCCAATGAATAGAATGCTGGAGGAAAAGCGAGGGGGTAGTAATGACACAATAATGAACATACATTTGTGTAACCGTTATTCATGAAAAGGACCCCCCATTTATAAGAATGAGTCATTGTACATTTACACACGGTACCCCCAGTATGTAGGTACAATAGGGACATTTTAGTTTGTACATAAATGTGGCCCACTAAACCCATGAGCATGGTCGAGCTGTTACTAGGAGAAGCGGCTACCAGGCAGGGTGATTGTCCGCCTGAGCTGCTATTTGCAAAGGATACACGACTCCCACCCAAAGACTACGAGGTTCGTCTTTACTTTCTCGACCTATCTGAGTTAGAAGGTGATTTGTCCGTTTAGATGCTTCTAGTCCTATGATTTTTCAGGCACAGTATGCTTTTTATTTTCTCAAGACGTAACATTCTTCCGAAAGTGTGGGTTGATTGTCAATCGTTTGGTCCTAGATCGTACTTGTTAGGCCCCGCTGGGCCACATCACTCCTGTCAGCAAGATTTATTTTTGATTCATGCTCACCTTTTTTTTTATGTACAATATTAGATCTTCAAAATAATAAATTTCATAAATGATCAATGCAACCAAAACCAGGGGAATCTAACAGATATTTCCACAAGCAATAATGAACTACAAAATAGCACTAAATCAAATTGTCACAATCCTAAAAATGCATACATATATCTTTAAAAACAAAAGAAAAAAACAAAACAAAATAATAATAATAATAATAATAACACTGAAAGAAACAAAATATTTTAGTGATGATCAAGATAATTTCATTACAACACAGAACTACAACCAAACAGCCCCTAATGCAATCTTTATAAAACAATTTATTCATAAACTACAACATTGGGCTTTCAAATAATCCTAACAGCTCATATTTTACATGTTAGAAACCACCAATTTCTTCACCTCAAAGAACAAATCAAATTCATTTGCACAGAAGTCCTCAGTACCGTCAAGTTTCTGAACTATATATTGCCTCTCTCTCATCATCATAGCCAGCTGCTCTGCCTCTCCTACCAATGATGTATGAAGGGGGAGAAGGATTATCATACTGTATATTGAGACCTTTGAAGCTACGGGCAACAAAAAAATCAACCCCCGATTGAGCCGATCCATTGAATAAAATCGAATCAGATGGTCGGTCGATTGAGTTCATAGCTGCCTTTGACAACTCCAACCCAGCTGATTCATCATTTCTTTGTCCTTCATTTTCTGCCAAAAAAGACATACCCTCCTTTAATAAATAGCTTGTGACAGGATAAAAGGGTAAAGTGTCTAAATAATCCCCTGAATTTACATGGGGCTATTTTAATCCAGAGTCCATAAGAGTATTAAATTAGTCCACAGATTCTTTTATAATAGGCTAAAATAGTCCCAAGAGAAATCTATCTCAGCTCCTATTAAAACAATTTTGAGTAATTGACTCTTATGGACTTCAAGACTAAATTTATCCCTGCAAAGAGTCGGGAGACCATTTTAACAATCTTCTCAGGTGACAAATGTACATATTAACCAACAAGAATCAAATGATAAATCTTCAAAACATTAACAATAAGAATATAAAAAAACAGGAAATTTACGTACGCACCACACTATTCCTATGTATTCACATATCTAACCCCCTAAGTTTGTTATTTACACTTATAGCACCCTTGTGGCATAAACCTATGCATGAAATGGTGCATTTCACTTTTACAAATGCAGTGATGGTAGTATTTATTTATGTAATGTTAAAGATTTGAATGGTATGCATGTAAATATGAATGTTTAGATGTAAGCTATGTAAATACATAAGAATTGTTTAGTATGTATGTAAATGCTCCCAAAAAAAAGAAAGAAAAAAAAAGAAAAGAAAGAACAAATAAATATATAAAATGAAGGAAATACCATGAGGCTGAACATCTTCTATGTAGCCACCTTTGAAAAATGAAAACCGAGCTTCATGAAAGTGATTGAAATCTCCCGGTGAAGAGATCATCAAGTCGCCAAACTCCACCACATATTCTCCAGTCCAATCTTTCCCCCTGCAAAAGTTTAAGAAGATTTGGAGCCAAAGATTAGAATGAGGGAGAAATTGAACTTGAAAGTTTTAAATCAAATGTTCTTAAAACATTTAAAATCCTGTAGAACATCATTCATTTACAATGAAATAAGCAATTTCATCACGCCTTGTACAGAACCCAAAGTTGACGAATATGCAAATTTAATCATTGTTTCTTAACTGACACAATGTTAGCCAACTAAAAGGATACTTCTCTCCTCGAATAAAACCAACCTTGATCAACTTTTTGACATTGATCATATAAAATTTGTCATGCAAGAAAATCCACCAAGGTTACATGCAGACAAGAGGGCATTGTGGCGGGGGGCATTAACAAACATAGCACACAATTCTTATGTATTTACATATTCCGCACCAAAACTTTCATATTTATACACATATTCATTTAAATCTTTAACACCAAATAGCACTATTACCACATTTAACAAGTTATGTACACCAATTCATGAATAGGCTTAAAACACCAAAGTAATATGTATGTAAATATGAAGGTTTTGTTGTGAGATATGTAAATATATAAGAATTGTTTGCTGCGTATGTAAATTTCCCAAAAAAAAAAAAAAAAGTTTAAACACACAAATGGTGAAGAGTGAAAATACGATTCTGAAAAGTTTTCCTTATGAGAAATAACCAAACCTGCCAAAAGCTAGCGTTGCTTCAAAAGGAGTTATAACTGGAGCCAGAAAATCTTTGCTATCCAAGAGAGCAGTTTGAGCACAAGAGACGTAGACAAAAACATCACACTGTAAATAAAAGGGACATTTACATATACACCACCCAATGTTTATGTATTCATATATCTAACACCCAAACTTTGCTTATTACATTTATTTCACACAAGTCTTTCATATCACATAAAAAATGCCACTATTTCTACTTTTAAACGTAAAATAAAGCTTCTCATGCACAACTAAGATGGCATGAATGTAAAAATTGAAGTTTAGGTGTTAGATATATAAATAAAGAAAACTTGAGTGGTATGTATGTAAATCTTCCAAAATTAAAAAAAATATCAATAAATATTTGATTGAAAGACATTATTTGGTTTTAATCTCTCATTACCTCAGGAAAGTTGGCGAGTTTGGCAGTGTTAGGTCTTCCCATGACTAAGGTGTAAGATTTCTTCCCAGCTCCTTCAATCAATTCTTTCATCTGATTAATCATCCTAAGATAACCAGCTGCAAATGCAGGTTGCAGATTAATCAGTTTAGGTAGATGATAGATAGTAATCATTCTGTAAAAACAACGCAGATGGAACTAATTCTAGTTGTAGTCAGATTAAGCAGAAATATAATTCGTAAATAAAGGAATACCGAGATAGATTTCCATACAAACCACCGAATTCTTATGTATTTGCATATCTAACACCTAAACCTTAATTTTTACATAGATGCCACCTTGCCTGTAGATAAAAATATGTATTTGACTTTTAAAAAGTTAAAATAGTGGTATTTATGTAAAAAAGTAAAGTTTAGGTGTTAGATATATAGGAATTGGGTGATATGTATGTAAATGTCTCGGTAAACTATCACACACAGAAATGTTTATGCTCCACTGACAGCATATTCTATGAGGTTTTCAAAATTGAACAAAAATACTGAAAGTAAGATTTGTAAAAAAATTGCTTCTAACATACCAATAGCTAGAGTTCCCACCAAAATGCCAACAATATTAGCATCCTTTGCCTTCTCCACAAGATAATATCTGTTCAAACACGCCAAAACTATGAAGAAAAACAAGGAAAAACTAACTATACTTTCATTCACAGAGAAAAATGTGGAGGAAATATACCTGCGTTTCAGAGTTTTTCCCTGGCCAGAGAAGTCACGTAGAAACTGGCTTCTCTCAGGGTCATATCTAACTGAAGTATCAAGTCATATGGAAATATCAAGAAGCGTAATTGCATGAGAAAATGTTCCAACAAAAAGCTTCAAATCATGCATAAATCAAAATTATTATAATAAAAAAACGAATAGAGTTTCAAAAATCATCTCCCAACTATTCATATATGGGTCATTTTAGTGTCAAAGTCAATAAAAAAACTATATTGATTCCTAGACTTCTTTAATATGGGCTGAAATAGTCCTCCATGGGGACTATTTAGCCCCATTTAAAAGATTTTGGGAGCAAAGTAGCATTTCATAAACTCCGGCACTAAAATGGGCCCCTGCAGTTAAGTCAGAGATCATTTTAACACTTTTCTCATAAAACAATCAACAGCTTATTTCACCTATTTCACAACTGTTGAATGTAAGAACAACATTTGCAAAAGCAGAATCTGCAGATCCAATCCAAACCATAATGTAATCATCAATCTTCTTATCCACTGGAATACTCCATTCTAGACCTCCAAGACCATATCTGGTACCAGTGACTAATTTACTACATTTCTCCGACTTCAAAGTTTTATCCTTATGACCACAATTTAAAACTACAACTTTCGTGTTGCGTCCATTTATTCCATCATTATCATCAGACGGATTTATGATCGAAGAAGTAACCTCTGCATATCGAACTATTTGACTAAACCCAGCTGATGGCAATGAACTCACCATTTTTGCTTTTATGTCCTCTAAAGCATGCGCATATTCCAATCCAAATAGGATCTGCTCTCAGGAAGAGAAAGAAACAATAATATGAATATCAAGAAGACAATAAATCCTTTATTTGTCATAACAATGAGATCAATCTTCTTCAAATAGGAAAATAAAAATAAACTATATCTATAAGCACAGAAAATTGCAGGTATGAATGTTAGAAAAAAAAAGAGCAAAATGTCAAAACAGTCACCGGATTGTATGCATGGGGCCATTTTAGTCCCATATTATATAAAAGTATCAAATTAGCGCCTGGACTTTTTAAATCGGGGCTGTATTACTTCTCCATGGGGACTAATCCCATATTAAAAGAGTACGGGGTCTAAATTGGCACTTTAATAGACTTCTGGCCTAAAATGAACCCCATCAAAAAAGTCAAGAGACCATTTTGACACTTTTCTCTTAATAAAATTAACAGTGCTTCTCTGATCTTCCAAGGTCTCATTTTGTGTGATTGTTCTGAACCTCACAGATTGGTTGTGAACAATCTCACACAACCATTATTGGAAAATTAAAGATCACCTACATAACATCTGCTTTGAAAAACACATGCAGTTTATTAGCTTCTAAGATGCTACTGATCAACCGGGAAATATAAAATTAGCTATGAACTTTCCAACGGGCTTACCATATTTAGGCCTACAGGCTACAGCCTTAACAATTGTAACAAACAAAACAATAGCAAATAAAATTTTAAGAAGTCAAGGATGGATAACAAACACAAATTTTGAAACTCACATAGCCTTCCAAGTCTATCAAGAAAAAAAAGATAAATACAACAAATTTTGGCACTATTCTGATCTCATACAGTTAAATAAGAACAAAATGATATTACAAGCATGACTAGCACACTTACAATACGATTTGGCAGTCAGGTGAGTTTCATCTAAATGAGCAACTATATTGAATTTAACAAAATCAAAAGGTTAAGATAAGAGTATTAGTGGAATCCCAAGTTTTCTTTTCATAATAGTATAGATTCCACATCTTAATTAAAAAAGCAATTTTCATGTGTAAATGTTCCGTGTTGGGCTTTCATTCCCCTTGATGTGCCGAGGTTACAAGTGGCATAATTAATGGGAGAATTTACAGGATTGAAAAAAACAGGTTTTACATGTTCACAGTCTAGCAGCAAAGGTTCTTCGCATTATATATCAACTAAGAAAATGGCAGAAATTCTACGACAAATGACTGAGAAATAATCAAATCCATGACGGGATGTTATTATGATGAGGGAGGAGACAATTTAAAGGGGGCAAGGCCAATAGGAAATCATTGTTTTTGCTCAATTTGCTAATCTAATACATCAAAACGTGAGGGCCATCAATAGGTGAAAATCATTCATCATCCATACAAAGCAATTATAAAAAAAAGCAAATTTACAAACATACAGCACAATTCTTATGTATTCACATATCTAAAACCTAAAGTGTGATCTTTACATTTATGACACTTTAGTTCTATAAATCTATGCATAAAAGGTCTATTTCACTTTTGCAAAGTTAGTAATAGTGGTACTTTGATGTGATGTTAAAAATTTGAGTGATTTGCACGCAAATATTAAAATTTAGCTATTAGATATGTAACTGTATAAGAATTGTGTGCAATGTATGTAAATGGCCCTAGAAAGAAGGATACATACCAAAATCGGCTTATTGTTTGATGATAGGTTGTGATGTAAGGATTGCACACAAACAAGTACATCAATCGAGGATTTCCCAAAGACAAAGAAGGCAGGCAGTGTTGTTAATCTGCGAGTAAAAAAAATGAAATTTAGAAACTTTGAAACCTTGTTAATGGTGGATGGAGCCCTGCAGGGTCTGTTGGGCAATCATAATCAAATGGTACAATATGCTCAACTCTAAAAAACTAACATAGAAAAAAATTAATCAAGAAAACAGGAATAATTCATCCTAGCAATTAAGACTTTAAGAGGGTGTTCGCTAGCATACTTTTAACAAGATTTACAGCTGGATTTAACGTAAATCTAACCAAACATGTAAAAGAAGGAAGTTAAATCCAGTGATCCGCTAAATCCAATTTTGCTTTTCGTTGTGACGTAAATCTACATTTATTAAATCTGATTTGTAGGTGGATTTAATAGTTTTATCACAGGAAGAAAAACACACCTCTATGGCTCCCGTTGGTGCGTCCCTGGTTGTACGATGCCCCAAAGGGAGGAATTCAAAACGATTACCTCACTGTCCATCGTCTGCTTCCAACGAATTGTTCTAATTCATATGAATCTGACATCATCCCTCACAACATTTCACAATTTCTATACAAAACCTAAGATCGAATTTTTTTTCTTTCGCAATGGGAGAAAGCTTTCTGAGGTCAAGTTGACATGTATACCTGCTCTGGGAGTCAACATGAGAAAACATAATGAAAATGGTCGACAATGAGTGTGATAATGTGGGTTTCAAGCTTAGCCTCGACAGCCTCCGGCTCTGCCCAAATATCATCTTATTGTGAGCCAGACTACGCGAGTATGTTCAGACAATCAAAATTTATTTAAGATAAGACTTTCTATAAATGAAAGGAGCAAACGTGAAGGAAACACTCTGATTTGTAACGGATTTATCTTACGAATAAAAACACATGTTTGTGGCTCCCGTTGTCGCTTCCTTGATCGCAAAATGCCCCAAAGAGAGGAATTTGACGCGATCACCTCACTATACATCGTCGACATCCAATGGATTGTTCCAGTTCTTCGAAATCTGACATCATCCCTTACACAATTTTGTTTTTTTCTACACAAGTCCTACAAGTAATTTTTTTTTTCTTTTGTCATGGGAGAAAGCTTTTCGAGGTCATGTTGACCCCTATACCTGCTCCAGAAATCAACATGAGAAAATATGATCAAAATGGCCAACAATGTGTGATAATGTGCGATTTGAGCTTTGCCTCGACGACCGCTGGCTGTGCCCAAATATCATCTTATCATGAAACAGACTACACGAGAATGTGCGGAACATCAAAATTTATTTATGACAAGACTTTCTATAATTGAAAGGAGCATGTTATGAATGTGACACATGCAATTCAGGCCTAAATCATTTTGATGACTGCTGACATAATCCAAACATTCTCCAATAGTAAAATGGACTGCTCTGATGCATCCATATTATCGAAAATACATAAAATAGATGCACATTATGCCCGTGTATCTGCACGAATGTGAAACAAATGCAACCTGAGATGAGAAATAACAAATCTTGCAAGTAATCACACACACACACACACATATATATAAGTTACGTAAAAATAATTTAATAAAAATAAAAAGAATCACGGTTAATATGTAATTTAATTGAATTGCATTGAAATTACTTAAAATAAATACATAAATCAGTTTTCATAATTAAACTTTATAAAAATAACAATAATAATAAATAAAACATGAAATTTGAAATCTTTGTATATACTGCGTTAAAATTCCAGAATTTTCACTTGGTACACTATCGAGATTGCTACCTCGTCCCATCATCTATCAGAGCCAAACAGAAAAAAAAGACATAGCCTAATACTACCCCACTCCGCTTTTAATATCACACCCAAGTCCTCCCTCATACGCAAAAACACCAAAGCTACTTGGTCTTCCCTCATTCCCTCCTCTTAAGTTGAATTTGAATCATGGCCCAACAAGCTCCCTCATCTCCTCCAAAGCGACGTCCTCCCTCCTACTCAACTTGCTCACCAATAGTCTCCGAACACGAAAATGAACAAACTCAAATATTGTAAAGCAAATCATAACACGTCCCACCTTATTTATAGGAGAGAGAGATAATTTCTCGTGGGGCCCACTTGATTAAACTTTAAACGCTATAAGTAAAAAGACAATATTCAACTATGCACTTAAGAGGTTATCATTTGTCTCCTACTCGCCACAAGATCCACAACCTCGATATGAGAGGACAAAATACGATATTTAAGAGGCTTAAAGTAAAATCTTGCACTCATCTCAAAGCAAAATATGTTGTTGCAAGCTTTCAAATTTTGAAAATACTTTAGGATCTCCGCATCTCTTGAGGCTACCTTCAACTTAAATGCATCTCTTAAAAAAAATGTGTGACCACTTCAAAATATATGCACATTAAAAAACTAGCCTGCATGTGCTCTGATCAATATGCAAGTTGCTTAATCATATGGTCTGAGAATGTTACGCATGCAGAAAATAAATTTAAGTTAAAATGTAATTTGAATTGAGACCATGCATCGATCTTAAAAGCATATATTCTCGATCAGATTTAAGTAATTTAAAAAATTCATGCATACTATGAGCTAATTTTTCAAATGCATTGTGATGCATGCACATAACAAAATGCTTGCATGTACTCCGACCGATGTGTTAAATGCTTATAGACGTGATTTAAGAATGCTACACAGGCAAAAAATTAAATTAAGATAAATTGTACTCCATATTGAGAATTGTGCGCATTTTCAAAACCTTTGCAAAATCTCTTTTTCAAAAGTCAATTAAAAAATTATTAATAAATGTACATTCTTGAGCAGACCACCTTGTCTATAGTGCAAGGTTTGATCTTTTTCCTTAACAAAGACTGGAGTTAACAAAACTGACCTCCTAAGAAGAATTGGATTTAACAGAATTGATATTTTCTTTGAATGCTCAAGCCACTAAATTTACTTATAAAATAAGCATTTTAATATCATATCATCGATGATAACCGAGTTCATAGAAGATTTTAACCGATAAGATTCTTTTTTAGAATTAAGTCCCAAAATTTATTCAAATAATTCAATTTATGAATGTGATCCTCTAAAGTTAAATAAAATCGACGAACTTTAAAATAACATAAATACCATAATAATGATCGTGTTGATAGGAGATTCAAATCGGATGAATATATTCTTAAATTTTATTCTGTTTGATTCTATAATTTAAAGTTATTATGTGAAATCTACTAGTCCTTAAGAAAAAAAATACAACTGCCCACTGCAACTGTTTATGAAGGATAATAGATCCAAATTAACTTAAACTCAAAAAAGAGCAAGTATCATATAAATGATACTACTAAATTCACATCAATAAGGAGGTGGCTTGTGTCATTTGCTTGTGTGGTTTGGCCGAATGACTCCACAGTGAAACGGTTACGACCAAAGTCCTCTGAGTGGATGGTTTGGCCAATAAGCTACACATGTTGATGTGGCTAATAGACTCCATCAGATGATTTGGTCAGTATACTCTATCTGGTGCTTAGGCTAGTATGATCCATACAGTAGTTTGGCCGATAAGGCTCCACTATATTATGGTCACAGATCCAACCCGCTGGTTCCCAAATGACTGCTTATTTGGGTTGTGCATTATATAGTATATTTGATAGGGCATGAAGCCCTATGTAAGCTAAGATTGACTTAAATTATTCCCCTTCTATGAAGCACTGACAACTCCAATACATGTCATACTTGTGTCTGACACGGACACGGCTCCGACAAGAGCCAATACATATTAGACACTCTATTAATCGTATCGTGCTTTTCATTTAATTCGACACTTTTTGAACACCGCTCCACACGTTTCGAACACCACTCGACATGGCTACTTGACAAGGCTCGACACTGACATGGGAACTTAAATTTGAGTGGCATCAAAGGAAAATTCAAAGTAGCAACACAAAATCAAAGTTGCGGTACTTTGTTGATCTTAGTGTCACCTCACAATCTTTCTTCGCAGCCCTGCCAAAGTAAGTGACAAGCAAGCCATCAACGAGCATCACTAATCGAAGCAAGTGAGTTGTCCAGTAGCCCTAATTGACGCAAAAGAGTCGTCAATCGGCCCCGATCGAAGAAAGAGAGTTGTCAAGAAGCCCTGATCGAAGCAATGGAGTCGTAGAGCAGCCCTGATTGAAGCGAGGGAGTCGCAATCCAGAGCTTTGACATTAGCTAGGGCACGATCAAGAGCATCGACTCAAGCTAGGGCACAATCTAAAGCCCGATACAGAGCTTCCATACGATCCAAAGCTTCGATGTGAGCTAAGGAATAATCCAGAGCATCAATATGATCAAGAGCACAATCCACGCATGAGGGTTTAGTGGTTAGAATTTCATCCTTTATTTATCTTTTCAATGTTAAATAATAAATAAATGTGCGATATGCATATAAATGCCCCATTATTCTTTTACTATAAAGTTTAATTTGGTAATTTCTCAAACTTGAGCAATTACTAAGTTGAACACGAGTTGCTTGCAAACATTAAGATAAATTGACAATATAAGATGTGGTCATGAGATTCTTCATGAATTCTCTCTTCAAATATGTTCATCTATGTGATATATTCTGTTAAGTAGTATTTTCTATATATATATATATATATATACAAAAGAATTTTAAATGTTTTTACTTAGAGACAAAATGCAAAATGAATATATTCGTGATAGGGTTGGTGCAGCTCCTGTGACGGACAAAATTAGAGAAAGTCGTCTTAGATGNTAAATGAAAGAGCAATATACCTCAAACCCTGTATCTAACCCGAAGGATAAACACAAGACTTGAGGATGAGGCTTGATCAAGTAAAATGAAAAATATATGACATCCATTTTGTCTGCAAAACCATTTATTCACCGACAAATTCTCCTGTTTAATACAATGAATTAAATAGGATTTATTTTAAGCAGGGTTCAGACAAGCTTGCTATAAAGGCAAGGACCTATAGTTAATTACATCTTAAATGACTGAAATAACTTAAGTAAACTCTAGATAAAAATCAAGAAATATTACTTTTAAAGAGTTCAAAAGGATTAGGACTTTTCAACAAAATTGCACAAAGATGTGTGAAATGGGAATGACTCAAATTTGGAATATTTTATTACATAATCCAAAGGAGGAAGAACTTGGGGATGTCATGATCCAGAGGAGAACCATGGTGACTTCCCAGTCTATTAAATTGTTTCGCTTCATTTTTTAGGAGAAATATTTAAATGTTTTATCCTAAAAATTTTATTAATTTTGGACTTACATTTATGTGAAAGGATCACATAAATAGCCTGAAATATGTGAGGATTTAGATCGTGACGAACAACAACCTCAAAATCCTAAAACGAGTTAGGGCTTAGATTGTACATTAGAGATGTACAAAGGCCTAAAGATGAGGAGAGGATTTATGTTGCATAAGCAAACTACCTTGAAGTCTTATGGCTTGGTTGTTTATTTCTAAGGAAGGAAATTAGTTTAGCTGATGTAGATAGGTTTTGCTGTTGAAGATGGTCATGTTGCTTACAGTGCTAGCTTCATGCTTCTCATAGTGACGAGTTCAAGTTTTCTAATGTGTCAAGTTATGGTGTCAAATCAGATGTTCCTATGGTTGTAGTTCTTTAAATGTTATGAGGCATGTTAGTTGATTAAAGTGACACTAGTTAGGATCCTACGGTTCCCTCATTCCGGTACCACTACATTCTATTGGATTCACCAAATGAATTTACTAAACTCAACCTAATGAGTTCCATACATTCATTTATACTGTGGGAAGCCTCGTTAACAACCGTAGGTTACCTCCTTCGAGGGATTCTAGATCATCCGATAGAGACGTCTTAATTTAGTTGCAATTGTTATTTATTTTGGGATTAAATTTTGAGTTGTTTAATATTTTGAATGTTGTGGCAGTGAATTTTATCTTGGTTGGTTTTAGTTTTGGTTGACGACTATCGTAGCAGTTTTGGTTTTCATCCAGAGTGACATCGTTGTTTAACATTCATGTTTGTTGTTTTTATTCATATTTGCATGTGAGTAAGTACAGTAACATACTGAAAAGTAAAGTACGGGAAACTAAAAAAATGTAGGTAAGTAAATCACAATAAAAATGTACCTGGATAGTCTTCCCATCATCTTCAACTGAAACTCAAAATGAATTTGAGAGCATTTATATATTAAAAGCATTTTATGTTGAACAGGCAGATAAGGTTCCGGTGATCTACCGAATCCTAAATCATAGCCCCTATTAATTCATTTGAAGATGGTTTCATTAAGCAAAACATTGTAAGTTTAGTAGACCTCTTAGGTATCCAGAACGTTAAATCGAAGAAGCAGGTTCATGCTTCCCTCTCACCGCCTGGTGAAAAGTCTTGAGCTCATTTAAACATATTATGTTGCTTAATAATTTCTTTTGTAAATACCTCTAGTGTTTACTGAACATCAATGTTTCAAATATCACTAAGAGTAGGGTGATTATAATTTGTCATTTAATTTGAGAATTATGTGGGTGAAGACCCTTAAAGGGGGAAGTTAAAGATATTATAACACTTTGCCAATTTTAGTTTTAACTTAGGGTTGTAGTTTTTTAAATGTGTTCAATTTCTAGTTACATTCACATTTCTAATTCTCATTTACCCAAATTTGATTTAGCCTAGCTCACTACTAAGCACTTAAGACCTTGGTAGATACATTAGTAATTTTTGAAAGAAATTGAATTTTAATGGATAGTAATTCATCATTAAAATGTTTGAATTCTATTTGAACACCAAATAGGGGTACTAAATTAGTGAGTTATTAACATCCAAAGTCATACCCCTAAGTCTTGGATCATTTAATTTAATAGATCTCCAAATTTTAATGATTTAGGAGAATTAAGAAATTGCAAATTTATCCTTTAATTAAGAAAAGTGAAATTAATTTCTACCAATTAATTCCCTATGTTTCAATCACCTGAACATTTTTATTATGATCAAAGATTGCCCATTTCCCTTTCATGAATTAAGCCTAAATGTTAAATAAGATTAAATATCCAAAATTATACCCTTGCCCCAAGGTTCTATCACTTCATAATTCATCAAATTTAATTCAAATGACTTTGGAATTTTTATCCTACCTCACTAATGGGTCAATTAAGACATCAAAGGAGAATATATGAATTTTCAAAAAAATTTTTGATTTATATAAATATTTAGATGCAAAAATAGGATTTTTCGAAGAAAATTTAATAACTTGACCAAGGTAAAGCCTAATCACTTGAAATTTTTATTGGACGTACAATTAGATCGGTGAACCACTTAGACCAAATTTCATGTTTTTTTATTTGAATTATCAGAATTATTTTAATTTATGAAGTATTAATTAAAATTAAGTTTTTCCACATTTATATATAAGGAAAATTAAATGTGGAAAATGCGGAATGAATATATTCGTGATAGGGTTGGTTTAGCTCCTGTGACAGACATAATTAGAGAAAGTCATCTTAGATGGTTTGGTCATATTAAACGTCGACCATTAGATGATCCGATTAGGAGAGTAGATGTTTTAGATTCGACTTGTGTTAAGAAAGGCAGAGGTAGACCTAGGAAGACTTGGGCTTATTATATTAAAAATGATCTTAATTTATTAGAACTAAATGAAAATATGACACTAAATAGGATGCAATGGAGAAAAAGGATTCATGTAGCCGACCCCACGTAGTGGGATTACGACTTTGTTGTTGTTGCTGTTGTTGTGGAAAATTAAGTTTTGCATTTTTATTAAATCTCTCTAAAGTCAAAGAACTTAGAGAAACAAATTTCATATTTTTACGATTTTTCTTTGAATTATTATAATTATTTTAGTGAGAAAATAAGAAAAATCTTTTTTTAGCCTTTAAAAATTGTTTTTAAGCTTTAAAATTCAATTTCTTCACTTAGAGAATTAAGAAAAATATTCCAATTGCTCCTAAGAGCTTAGGAAACAATTTACAACATTTTCATGAATTTTATTAATTTTGTGATTTTTATTAATTTTTCATTATTTAAATATTTAAAATAAGCTTAAAAAATAAAATTTTTATTTTAATTACAATTTTATTTTTGGAATATTCCTCTGACTATAGAGAACACCCAAAACCAATTTCACAAATTTATAAGTTGTAGTTTAATCATTATGATTATTTTAAGTGTTGAAAATGTCATTTAACTTAGAAAATCAAATTAAGTTATCAAATAAACTCCAAATGTTTCAAAATTTTTATGAGTCCTCTGAACTTTAAATTATACTGTAGAATTAAAAGCAATTCAATTAGATGTTCTTTTTCCCAAATTAATTTCCTTTGTGTTTTAGGGTTTTGTGTAAATTAGGTGTGTTCTTAATGACTTAGTCCATGAAAAATTTTTCCTAGGGTTCTCTAGTCATAGTGAACCTACTAAAATTTTCTTGGATTTTTCTAAACAACATGTTAATTACTATAATTAATTTTCTAAATCAGATGCATAAACTTGAAAAATATAGATCTCAGTATAGGTGTCTCCTTTGACTTTGGAAAAATTAAAGAATACCCCTCATTATAGAGGCAATAATATGCCAAAATATAAAAACATGGTAAATTATTAGAATGCATTGAAAATCACGATACTTAGAATAGTATTTAATTAATTAAAAATAAAATATATATCAAATAAACTTCAAACCATTTTCACATTATTCTCCTCTATTAACTGAGCACAAAGATATTTTTATTTTATTTTTGTGATTTTCCTATGCAAAGATATGATTTCTTAAAGTTATGGGCATTTAAATAAATAAAAAAATCCCTATTTTTTATTTAAGTGACACGACGCCGCGTCAACCTATGGCGGCTCTGAAGCTCCATGCAATGTTCTCTGGTTCGGCGCTGTCGTCCACCTCAGCGCTTACTCGGCCCTCGGTTCAAGTTTGAAGGCGCTCTCCGGCTCGATCTTGTTCGTCTATCCGACACACGCTTGATGGGAAAGCTCCCCGTGATCATCCTCGATAGCAAAAAGCCGTGACCATTAACCTTAAAACCTTAAGATCTCACTCATTTCTCAACCAAACTCGTTTGGGTTTGATCCTAAATACTCGTCTAAGTGAGATGAACATATCCATACAGTAAACATGTCATTAAATTTGATCTATGCAAGTGTAGAATCAAAACAAGTCCGGGATAGTTGGTTTCGGCCTCTCTTCTAGCCATGGGGATGGCTACCTAAATAGAGGAGTAATGGGGCTTCAATTTGGCTAGCCAGTGGGTTAGCCCAACTGCTTTGGTGGAGGGAAGAAGGTCTCAAGCCTCTAATTGGATTGGGACTGCTTGGATGGGCTTAATTTAGTATTTGAACATTTTTGGCCTTCTAGGGTTGGTGTCTTCCGACGACCCAGGTGGTGGTTAGCCATGGTTCAATCACTTCTTGTTTCGGGGAGGTCAAGGGTGGTTTATTATAATTTACTTCCACAGGCAAGTAATGATGGAAGAGATTTTGTGGTTATGGCTTAAAAATGAGAATGAATCCCTTGATTTAGGGATCCATTTGTCCATAGCTTATCTGGGTGAACCAAAGGGGTTTAGCCTGGTCAATAGAGTGTGCTTAGTGGTTATGGAGTCATCAACTTGGTGTCCTTAAAATGGCTAGGTCAATTTTGGTGCATGGGTTCAATTTGGGTTCAAATGACCAAAGGTTGGGTTTGTGTTAGGATAGCCATGACTTTGATCCCAATTGATTGATCAGCATTGTGTATATTATCGTAATGATGGTTTTTTGTGAAGGATTGAAATGATTTTGAGTTCAATTGGGGGTTCAATTTGAAGGATTTTGGGATTTTGGTCAATTTAGGCATGTTGGGCTGGACTTTGGTCTAGGTTGGGCTAAGTTCAAATTGATTGTTGATGATGGTTTATGGGAACATCATGAAGAGTTTTCAACATAAATTGGGTGTCAATTTTTGGGTTAGCGCAATACATTTGGTGGAATTTGGGGACAGCTAATTTTGGGCAAATTTGGGGATTTTTTAATTTGGGTTAAAATTGTATGCAATTGAGGCTTTACCAAGGCAAATTGAAGGTCAAGTTTGATGTGTATGATTTTTATGAAGAGTTTTCAATTAAAAAATTTGGCAAATTCAGTAGGCTATGGGGTCCAATCACATGGTAGAGACAATAATATGCCAAAATATCAAAACATGGTAAAATACTAGAATGCATTGAAAATCAAGATACTTTGATTGTGGGTGAGAGTGAGTGTGAGTGAGTGAACAAGCTCCAAACTAACATCCAAAGTCAACCCTAAGGTCAATCAATCCTATAAGGACTCATCTAGGGCTTCCTCACATTGATCCTACCTACTAAGTGCTAGAGGTTAGGACCAATATGTGGAACTTTAATTTGAGCAAAGAGGAGTGTAGAATTTCTAATTGTGAGGGTTTCTTTTCTAGTTTTCTATGAATAATCAACTGGAAAGTCCTATGGCTTGACCCTAGGCTACTAAAGAGGAAAAACTAAACCTCAACCAAAAGTGAGGTCAATAATGCTCTACCATATTGGTTAATAATTCAAACATTTTTCAATGGATTAGTAGGATCACTTAGATATATTATAGATACTGCTACAGGTGAATCACTAATGTCAAAATCTTTTGATAAAGAATATTCTTTAATTGAAGAAATGAGTATTATCGATTTTTAATGGCCATCTTAAAGGGTAAATCGTAAGAGAGTACCTCGTATTCATTATTCCGATGCAATGTCTATTTTAGCATCTCAAATTGCTGCTAGTTCAAAAAAGATTGATCAAATAGGAGTGAACTATTCTCAAATACCTCAGTGTTAGAGGAAACCTTACTAGGACAGATCACTGATAGTCAATCATCATATGAAACTTTAAATGCTATAAATAATTGAAATAATAATCCTTATTCTAGCTTTTATAACCCTGGATGGAAAAATCACCCTAATTTTAGTTAGAATAATTATAACAATTCGGTGAATCCCTCTGGAAATTTGATCGACTAAGGAAATCCTAGTTATCAACCTTATTATCCTTTTGGATTTAACTCTAATCCTAACTCACAAGTTAAGGAAAGGAAGTTGATGATGAAAGAAGTAGTGTTAAACATTGGAAATCAAATATAGAATCAAGGGGCTGCTATTAGAAACATTAAAAATCAATTAGGACATATTGCTATTGCACTCAGTAACAAAACTTCTGGAAGTCTTCCAAGTACGGTGGAAATTAATCCAAAAGAATAAAATAAGGAGCAAATAAAAGCTATTCAATTACGAAGTGGAAAAGAAGTTGATGCAACGATCCAAAGAGAAACTGAAGTTGATGAAGAGAAGGAAAAAATGGAAAGTGACCAAAATGAAAATGAACAAACACAAGGTCCTTTAGAAAAAACCATTACCTATGTTTTCTCAAAGACTGAAGTAGATGAACAACGATAAACAATTTACAAAATTTTTGAAAATCCTTAAGAAGTTAATGATAAACATTCCTTTTGTTGTTTCCTTAAAGACTGAAGCAGAAGAATAAAAATAAACAATTTACAAAATTTTTGGAAATCCTTAAGAAGTTAACGATAAATATTCCTTTTGTTGAAGCTTTGAAACAAATGCCTAGTTATGTGAAATTTATGAAGGATACACTAAACAAGAAAAGGAAGTTTACAGATCATGAGACTGTTGCACTCAATGAAGAATGCAGTGTTATTATTCAAAAAAAGCTTCCTGAAAAAATAAAAGATCCTGGTAGTTTTACTATACCTTGTGCTATCGGTGAAAAGTCTTTTGGAAAAGCTTTATGTGATTTAGGAGTGAGTATCAATCTTATGCCTTTATCAATCTTTAAACATTTAGATTTAGAAGAGATTTCCCCTACTACTGTAACTCTTCAGTTAGCTGATGGATCAATAACTTATCTAAAAAGAGTTATAGATGATGTATTAGTAAAAGTAGATAAATTTATTTTCCGTATAGACTTTATAGTATTGGATATGGAGGAAGATAAACAAATTTCTATTATTTTAGGGAGACCATTTCTTGCAACAGAGAGAGCTATGATAGATGTGCAAAAAGGAGAATTAATAATGAGATTTAATGATCAAGAAGTAACATTAAATATTGCAAAAGCTATGAAATATCCAACAATAGAAAAAGATAAAGATTGTTTTAGGATGAAAGTAATTGATTATCTGAGTAATGAGCAATTTTGGCAGACTTTGGCACGATTTCGCTCCGTAATAACCGGCGGAAGGTTATTTTAAAGTCATAAAAACTGTCTTAAACGATTAGAAACTTCCTATTTTCAAATTCCATGGCCTTCAATTCTAGAAATACTTATTGGTATGGAGTTTTCAATAAATGTGAGATGAAGGATATGTTAATTTCTCTACTTCTTTGCTTAATCCAATATCAAAGCAGTGACATTTCTTCATTTCTGCAAAATTACTCCCTGCCATGAAAATTAGTAGAGTCACTAAAGAAAATGTTATATTGAACTATTGAATTCAAATAGAAAAACCCATTGATGTAGGATCTATCATTTTTAAATCTATTATGGGTATTATTATGGATGAGCCAATTTATGGACTTGGGCATCCTTCCACAATTTTTTTTACTTTGCAGTCAATTTCAAGTTCCATATGAAAGTTGGGGAAAATGTTTTATTACCTTGGGAGCCCATGATTCCTATTGATGATAATTATGTTAAGAATGGTAATGAAGCATTAGATACTATCTTAGATCGTTCATCACATGCTTCAACTCCATTGATGCCACCAACAGTTGAAAGTTCACCTGTTTTGGAAAAAAATTTGAAGAAAATTGAAAGAGAACCTTAGGGTATTACAAATGCAATAAGAGATCTTAGGTACCTTTTTTATCACCTAGATTGGAGGATGAAAGAGAATTTTGATCATATAGAAACGTTTGAAGCGGGATTAGTGCGGATGTTTAAAGAAATATGATAGATCAAAGAAAATTTGACTGATCAATTCCCGTACCGACTCTTCTACATATTGTACGTTCAAGACCAGTCTATGGGAGATATTAGAGGAGGAGAAAGCACGGAAGATGAGTCAGAATAATTGAAGAATTTGGACTCTTTGCTAGTTTAAAATACTTATGTACTTAATGTAATTGCGTGGATATAATTTAGTTGCTTTGCTTTAGAATTCTGAACTTTGATTGTGTTTATAGTTTTGTGTTAGCTTTTAGTGTTGTGGCTTGATTTGGACACTGATTTATAATTTAGTTTTCTTCATATTTTTGAAAGTGAGATTAGAGAAATGTGATTGTAAAAGTGTATTTTCATATATAAAAGTTAGTTTGTTGTTGTTTGTGAAAATGATCTTTTGTAAATTATTGTTAGATAAAATTTTGTGTTTAAGAAAATAAATACTAAAAAGACTTTGAAGAAAATTGAAAGGAAATTGAAAATTGAAAAAAAAATCAAAAAAATGGAATTTTTGGCCTGCAGCGCCGACGACGCCCTCCACCCGAGAACAACCTTTAACCCTTTAAAATTTGTGATTTTCACCGTCAACCACCATTTTACCCTTTGAGTCACCTTCAACCTCCAGCTTTTGCACCTAGCGCTCGCATTTGCTTGGATTTGAGGCAATTTTAAGGCAAAGGAACTTCGGATTTCATCTTCTCTAGGTAAGATCTGCACTTTGAATTAAACATTTTAAGGCAAAGGAACTTTTAAGGCTTCTGACAACTAAAGACATATGAATCTCATGTTGGATGGTGGTCTGGAAGTAAGACCATAGATATTCCTTCTACTTTGAGGACCTTTACTTCTAGTGACCCTACAAACCAAGAACTTTTGGACCAGATGATGATCCAGCAGGGAGATATCTTAAGAATGGATCATAGATTACAAAACATGGATTCTATAAATGCTCACACTGATGATTTGATATGACAAAAGTTTGAATATGATGCTGCTTATGATGATGTGCCGGTAAGATACATGAAGGGTGATCATTTAGTTCAATTTCCTACTCACCCTATTTTTACTCCATATAAGCGGCAGAATTTGGATGTAGAAGAAGAAGATGATGATGATGATGATTGTTGATTTTTCTTTTAGTTTATGTTTGATTGTAGTTTGTTATTTTGTTATTTGTTCTTGTTATATTTTTGAGATTGTTTGTTATTAGATTGTGAGACTCTGTTTTATTTTTGATGTTATGTTGTAAAACTGTAGTTTGTAAAACTGTTTTCATTTCTGGAATTCAATTTAATTATGGAGTTAGTTTTTATTTTTTGTTAAATTTATTGTAATTAACTCTTTCTCAGCAGATTTTATATGTATTATGCGCAATTTATTGTTTTAAATCTTGTAGCTTTTTATATTAGCACCTGCAGAATTTTAGAATTAAGTTTCAAAATCAGAACATTTAACAGGTATGTCTTTTCTTTATGTACTTAATGTTTTCTTTCACCCTTTATTTTTCAGTGCTTCATGCTAAAACTTTTAAAAATTTAACTTTGGGGGGGGGGAGAAATTTTCNAGTTTTGTTGTTATGTTGAGTTGTGAACTGTAGTTTATAATACTATTTTCATCTTTGAAATCCAGTTTAATTCTGTTGTTAGTTTTTGAATTTATTAAATGTATTGTAATTAACTTTTTCTCAGTATATTTTATATGTATTATGCACAATTTAATGTTTTAGTTTGTAGCTTTTATATTAGCACATGCAGTATTTCAGAATTAAGGTTTCAAAATCAGAACCTTCAATAGGTTTGTCTTTTCTTTATGTATTTAATGTTTTATTTCACCCTTTATTTCTCAGTTCTTCATGCTAAATCTTTTAAAAATTTTAGGTTGGGGGAGAAAGAAAAATTCCTTTTTAAGAAAAGAAACTTAATTTTATTTGTCCTCACTTAGCTATATTTTAAAAAAAATTTAATTTAACATGACCTTTGGTATTAAGGGTTAACTTTAGATAATTATATTTATGTTTCTAAATATATAGTAAACTTAAGTAAAAATTTTTAATAATAAAGGGTTAATTTTGAGATAAAGATATTTGGTATAAAAGAAAAAGGGCTATTTTTTCTATTTTAAGTAAAGAAAATTGTATTTTTGAAATATTAAAAATCTTAAAGGCTCATGTAAGAAGAAAACAATCAAACTTTATTAAATCTTTGAGCTAATATAAATTTGTTAAGTGAAGAAATGTGACAAGTTTTTTACTTTAAGAAGAGGATAGTGAAGTTCAAAATCATTAAAGGCTATCCAGATATAGTAATCCTCACATATAAAAAAAGAAGAAAAGAAAAGAAAAGAAAAGAAAAAAAAGAAAAGAAAAGATGTGGGGAGAAGCTTGAGGAGATGCCTNGTAATTAACTTTAGATAACTATATTTATGTTTCTAAATTTATAGTAAACTTAAGTAAACATTTTCAATGATAAAGGTTAATTTTAGAGATTAAGATATTTGGTATAAAAGAAAAAGACTATGGTTTTCTATTTTAAGTAAATAAAATCGTATTTTTTAAATATTAAAAATCTTTAAGGTTCATGTAAGAAGAAAAAAATTAAACTTTATGAAACCTTTAAGCTATTATAAATTTGTTAAGTGAAGAAATGTGAAAAGTTTTTGACTTTAAGAAGAGGATAGTGAAGTTTAAAATCATTAAATGCTATCCAGATATAGTAATCCTCACACATAAAAAAAAGAGAAAAGAAAAAGAAAAGAAAAGAAAAGAAAAAGAAGAGAAAAGATGTGGGGAGAAGCTTGAAGAGATGCCTAATTAAAAATTGGCTTCACTTGAATCGATTTAAAAAGAAGGCTTGGCTACATTTTCTATAATTTTGTTTGAGTATTAGTATATTTACTAGTAAAGTTTTATTGAGTTATTTTTCATATGAATACCTTAAGTGGCTTTAATATGACAATTTGTAATTTTCTTGAAAAGAATAAGGAATCAGAAATCTTAGGCTTGATTGTTAAATATTCTCATACCGTTAAAATTAACTAGAGTTGTTTTGAATTTTTCTTAAGTTATGCTATTGTATTTAATGGACTAAGATATGGAAATCTAGAAGTTAAATTCATTAACATAAGTCATATTTTTATATAGTAGAGGAGTTACTTGAGGACAAGTAACATGTATGTTTGGGGGATTTCGATACACCAAAAATATATGCATTTTTAGACCCATATTTTATACTCATTTTTTGGTGATATTGCCTTTTATGGAAGGTATTTTTCTATTTTCTTGCAGGTTATTGAATTTTAGGACTTGAAGCAAAAATGATGAAATTTAGAGCAGAAATGAAGAAGTTAAAAGTTTGTTTAGCGCTGATGGCGTTGTTTGACAAAGAGTGGAAATTAATTAAATGAACATTGACGCAGACAGTTATGGTGGTTTAGAGTTTTTATGGTGAGATTAAGTGTGAATTATTCTCTAAGATTGTTGGAGAAGGAGAAAAGTGAGAGATTTTTTCGTACATTTCTTAGAAGAATCTACAAGGGATTTACTTTGAGAAAGATTTTCTGTTAAGTGTTATTTTTTTATCAGTATTGTATGAACTTTCTTTTATAAATGAAATTTGTGTTTTGTTGTATCTTTCTTATGAAGTCTGAGTAGTTTACTTTATCTTTCTCTCTACTCTAAGATATAGTGAAATGAAGAGATAATATGGGTGTGCGAATATTAAAATATAAATTAAATTGTGAAGATTTTTCAACTCCAAACTTAATTTACTTTTCGATCTGGCCAATTGAATTTTTAAAATGTGTTTTAAAATATATGATCCGGAAAATGGAGTATGAGTTCTACAACAAAGTGAGGATCACATTTGATTCCATTAAGGAGAATTTTTTTCATGAAATTAAGTGCAAATATTTAGAGAAATATACTTTGTTGTGTGTAGAATTGGAGAATCATGAGGGTGATAGATTAAAATCTTCAATTTGGTCTTAGTGTTTAAAAACTAAAGTGATAGTTAGCCTTCAGATGAACGAAAGTAGGAGCTCTGAAGTGGGAGCTAGTATCCTCTTAGCCTAGTCACGGATTTAGGGATTAAACCTTAGATTAGCCAATAGTTTTCTATAACACTGTATCAAGGTAGAGAATTAAAACTATTCCTATTTAGCACAATACATATTTGAACCATTTATCTCATCTCATTTTACCAAAACATCATTGTAGTGGGAAAGGTGCTTTTTCACATAAGAAATCTTCATCACATGAACGTAGTTTAATAGTTTAGTAGTTACTGTTTAAAATTTGTATATCAGTTTTTTTATTAGTTAAATAATTTAGTTTTGATAATATCTCAACATTCAAAATTAGCGACAATAATTTTGTTTTGACTTTCTGTGAATTTCCTAGTGAACTTATCATTTCAAATTTAAACCTTCCCAGTGGGATC
Source organism: Phalaenopsis hybrid cultivar (assembly GCA_002079205.1). Lineage (NCBI taxonomy): Eukaryota > Viridiplantae > Streptophyta > Magnoliopsida > Asparagales > Orchidaceae > Phalaenopsis > Phalaenopsis hybrid cultivar. The sequence continues at coordinate 179,581 of JXCR01142015.1, forward strand.
GATATTTGGGGATTAAATTAAAAGTCGTTTACTACTTGATAAAGATATGCATACTTGCATAGAATCATAACACTAATTGCTTAAATTTCTTATTCATAAAATATTACATCAAGCTTTTAGGATCGATGCATAGCGGAGTCAACTATAGAATTTCTACACAACTATATTCTCAGGATGACTAAGTGATCCTACTAATCTATTGTAAAATGTTTGAATTATTAACCAATCTGCTAAAACTTAGTGTGGAAATTTTCTAAGAAGATCTTTAAATGTTTTACAGGCTTCATATATCGATTCCCCTTCAAACTGACAAAAAGATGTAATATCATTTCTAAGCTTAGCCGTTTTCAAGGATGGAAAATATTTAGCCAAGAATTTTTTTGATAGTTCTCCCCAAGTTCTAATAGATCCAAGTGCTAATGAATTTAACCAAGCTTTGGCTTTATCCCTTAATGAAAAAAGAAAATTCTAAGCCTAACAACATCATTAGAGCAGAAATTTCAAGAAAACTAGCAAGATGTAAGTTAGGATCTTCAATAGGTGTTCCTCCAAACTAATTATTTTGTACTATTTGGATAATAACAGGTTTAAACTCAAATAAATTAGCAGCAACACCAGGATTTTGAATAGTCAAGTGAAGTTCATTTGCTGTCGGATTAGCATAATCTTTTAAAGGTTTTTGTCGATTTTCATTTATTTGATTATCCAAGTTATTTGCCATTTCGTTTAAATTTTTAATTTCTTTTGGTTATTTTTGAAATTTTCTTATAGTATGTTCTAATTTTGAATCGTAAGGTACTAAAACCTTGTGATTCAATACTTTGCATAAGCAAATAAAATAAGCAAAGAAAATTTTCTTTAAAATTCTCTTAAATATATAGTTATTTATTTTTGGGATTTTTGATTTTATAATTTTTTTTGATATTTTTAATATTTTTATCTCTAAATTTCCTAATTTATCAAATCTATTTAATTTACCGTTACATTCCCCGGCAACGGCGCTAAAAACTTGATCCCGGTTGATATAGTTGTTTAAATTTTTTATATGTTCAACTCCACTATGTAACGGTGCCAAAAGCTTGATGTAATATTTATGATTAACAAATTTAAGTAATTAATGTTGGGATTCTACGCAAGTAAACATATCATTATCAAGTAATAAAAGTCTTTCTATTTAAGCCCCAAATATCGATCCCACGGGGAAGGTTTAAATTTGAAGGGATAAATCTACTAGAAAATTCACAGAAAGTAAAATGAAATTACTGTTACTAATTTTGAATAGATATTATCAAAACTAAATTATTTAACTTTTAGCAAAACTAAAATGCAAAGTTTAAACAGTAACTACCAAACTACTAAATTATGTTTATATGATGAAGATTTCTAATGTGAAAAAGCATCTTTCCCACTAAAATGAGATTTTGGTAAAATGAGATGAGACAAATGGTTTTAATACGTATTGTGCCAAATAAAAATAATTTTAATTATCTATCCTGATACATTATTATAGAAAATCATTGGCTAATCTCAGGTTTATTCCCTAAATTTATGGTTAAGCTAGGAGGATACTAGCTCCCACTTCCCGTCACGTGAAGGCTAACTCTTGCTTTAATTTTTAAACACTAAGACTGAATTGGATTTTTTAGTCTGTCACCCTAAAATCTCCAATTCTACACCCTACAACCTATAATTCCATATTTACTTGAACTTAATTCCATGCACGATGCTTTAATATTTTAATATTGGCACATCCATATTATCTCTTCATTACACCATATCTCAGAGTAGGGAGAAAGATAAAGAAAACTACTCAAACTTCATGACAAAGATACAACAAAACATAATTTTCATATATAAAATAAAGTTCGTACAACACTAATAAATAAACAACACTTATCTTTAACTCTTTCTCAAAGAAAATTCTTTGTAGCCTCTCCTAGGAAATGTAGGAGAAGAAATCTCTCACTTTTCTCCTTCTCCAATATTATTAGAGAAGAATTCACACTTAATCTCACCACAAAACGTTAAACTCTTAAACAAAAATCATTAATAGACTCCAGAATGGTGGTGGAATGAAGATAGAAAAAAGTGTATGGAGGCTAGGTGTGGCGAAAATGAGCAAGGAGAAATGAAGAGGAGCCACTTTTATGATCAATTTCAGCTTTAAATAGAGTCTAGACTCGGTTCTCCAAAAGGTGCATCCAAAAAGCCTTCAAAAAGTGTACAAATTTGTCAAATTTTCTAAAAATAAGGTCTGAATCGACATTAGCGCCGTCGGCGCCCATTTTGGGCGTCGTCGGTGCTCGTGGTCTATATTTAATTTTTGTGCTCTATGTCAAATGGAACCGTCGGCGCTGCTTCAGGCACTGTTAGTGTTGAGTAAAATCCATCAGTCATTATAAGTCTGCGACGTCGGCACTGGTTCTAGCACTGTCGGTGCTGCTTCTGGCGCTGTCGGCGCTGAGTATTTCTTCAAAAATGCCATTTTGACTCTAAATTCCATTGTTTTTGCTTTCGTTTTGCTTTAAGTCCTGAAAATCAACAACTTGCAAGAAAACATCAAAATACCTTCCATTAAAGCGCAATATCACAAAAAATGAGTATAAAATGTGGGTGTAAAATTGCATATATTTTTGTGTATCACTCAGCAAATTATATAGAATATATTATATCACATTTAATGCTTTAAAGAATGTATGTCTTTTAAAGTTAGTGCTCGCAGTATAATAGAGCCCAGTTTCATTGTCAAAAATCCACTACATGTTATTTTTTTTATTTTCATGAATTTACTTTTTCTTTCACCAAATAAATTTTATACTAAAATATTTTTAAAATACTTAAAAACTTAAGTTTGGGGAAAGAAAAATTTCTTTAAAAAAAGAAGTAAACTAAATTTTATTTGTCCTTAAGTAAAAATATTCTTAAACTAATTTAACATGAGATGGGATGTTAAGATTAAACTTTAAATGACTATATTTAAGTTTATGAATATTATGGTAAATTTAGGTAAAAGTTTTTAATAATAAAGGTCAATTCTATTATTAAAGATATTTAATATGATAAGATAAGACTAAGTTTTTTTATTTAAAGTAAAAGAAACTATATTTTGAAGTATTAAGAATTTTAGAGATTCATGTAAGAATTGAAGAATGAGACTTTATGAAATCATAAACTAATATAAATTTATAATGTGAAGAAAGGTATGGAGTTTTGACTTTGGGAAGAGGATAGTGAAGTTCAAAACTATTAAAGGACTATACAGATATAGTAATCCTCACTTGAAAAAGAAAAAGAAAAGAAATGATTAAAAATATCCTAAAAGAAAAAAAAGAGAAAATGAAAGAATAGAAAAGAAAAAGAAAAGAAAAGAAAAATAAGTGAGAAGAAGCTTGAGGAGATGTCTAATAAAACATTGGCTTCACTTGAATTAAGTTAAAGAAAAAGGTTTATTTCATTTTCTAAACTTATATTGGATTATTAGTAGCATTATTAATAAAGTTTTCCTCATGTTCTTTTTCATATGAATATTCTAAATGTCCTTGATATGACAAATTGCATTTCTTCTTGAAATAAATAGAGATTCACAAATTTTAAAAGTGTTTATTAAGTACTCTTAGACTTAGAATTTAAATCTAAGTTATTAAATGTTTTTCTTAAATTTTACTCTTTAATTTATTGAACTAAAGTGTAGAAGTTGTAAGTTATTCTTTATCCTAGGTCATATGTTTTTATGTAATAAAGTGTCACTTGAGGACAAATAACATTTAAGTTTAGGAGATTTTGATACACCAAAATAATATTTTGTTTTATGTATATATTTTATATTTATTTTTAGTGATATTGCAATTTAAAGAAGGGTATTTTCATGTTTTTATTGCAAGTATATCAATTTTAGGCAAATGGAGCAAAAGTATCAAAAAAGATGGAATTTGGAGCCAAAACAATCAAGTTTGAAATTCTGGCGCATGATGCACCAGATTGGCGCCAGATGCACCTGACTGGAGCCAGATGTGCCAAAATCCAGAACAATGTGTTCTTCAGAAAACTTGCGCATGATCCGCCAGATGCACTATTTGACAGAGAGTTGGCGCATGATGCGCCAGATTTGACACTAGATGTGCCCGAGATGACTTTTAGCGGATTATGGTGCTTCAAGATGAATTTTGCTTGAATTTTCAAAAGAACACTTGTTTTAAACACTCCTTGGAGTGATTTAATGCATGTAGACACTTTGGAAGGTTCTTTTATGAAGGGATATGTCTCTTGATTCAATGAACATATCTTCTGAATTCAAAAGAGATGACTTTTGAATAGAATTTAGGAGGGAATTTTGATTTTTTTTTTAGGGAAGTCTAGGGCTTGAAGAGAAGAATAGAGGCAAAAGCTAAGGGCTTGGAGATTTTGCTCAAGGATTGTGAGAGTAGATGAAAGGTAAGTGATTTCTTCTTCATTACACTTTTAAGAGAGAATTGAGAGTGCTTGTAAAGAGAGAAAGGCTGGGAGAGAACTTTGAGGAGTTTGCTTGGGAATGATTGTGAGAAAAGTTGTCTTTTATTTCTTTTTCTTGTATATATGAAATCCATGTTTTATCATATCCTTCTAATGAATTTTGAGCAGTCTTGTTTATCCTTCTCCCTACATTAACATATGGTTTTATGAAGAATTGATTTTATTTTATATGATTTTAAATATCAATAAATTGTGATGATTTGAACTCCGCTCTTCATTTACTTCTCTATCTGACCAACTGAAATGTTAAAATGTGTTGATAAACTTATGTTCTGAAAGTGCTATGATTTCTACAACATAGTGAGAATCACATTTTAATTTCATGAGAGAATATTTCATCCATGAAATTGGGTGCAAATAAATAGAGAAATATACTTTGTTAGATGTAGAATTAGAGATTTTAAAATGACAGATTAAAATCCCAATTTGTTCCAATTGATTGAAAGCTGATGCGAGATTATTAGCCCTGAGAGGAGGAAGTAGTGGGAGCTCTAGAGTGGCAGCCAGTATCCTCCCATCCTAACCAGTTTGTTATTTTGTTATTTGTTNGAGTGCCAGCCAGTATCCTCCCATCCTAACCTTGGAATTAGGGACCAAACTCTAAATTAGTCAATGTTCTTTATGCGCTCAAAAGAGGGTAAAGAATAAGATTTCTCATATTTGGTACAAAACAATTTTTATATATTTTTTCAAAAGATTTTATTTTCTTCACAAACCATATACTAATTGTAAAGGGAAATGATGCTTTCTTAAATTTGAACTTTTTGTCACAAAATCTTAGTTTTAATTTTTGTAAATTTACTTTTGAAAGTTTAGCATTTAGTTTAGTTAACTTTGTCTTTCAACTACATTTTAAATAGTATTCACTTGTTACTTAATATTCAAATTTTGCACTTTACTTTTTGTATTTTTAAAATAGTACTTTACATTATAATCTTGAAACTTATTTACAGGCATTTCCAACTTCCTTGTTGGATCAATATCTAGGACTCCATTAGTGTTTTTTATTACTTGAGCGATATGCATACTCACGTTATTTTTAAAAGGGGGATTTGGCATTTTAAAGATTATTAAAACATAAAACTATTTTAATTGAATTTATTTTGTTGGGAATAATTTGCATGTTTCATATTATATCTGTCTTATCCACTTTGTAATATTGAAAAATATTTACAAAATTAACACAGTAAATCCAACATGATTGAGAACTAAGATGAAGAGGATATGATTGATCCTTCCTCTCCTAGAGTACATACGCTAGTCTAATTACAAAGAGAAGACTAAGGAATCAACTCCGTTAAATCACTCTGAAAACAAAGCAGTTCACTCTCAAACCTAAACATCAACACAGAAATACAAATTATACACATCAAATAAACAACAACACCACACTACAAAAATAAAAACAAACTTAGGTTGCCTCGTCATAAGTGCTTAGTTTAACGTCATCAACCAAGAAAATACAGTATTCTCTAAGGTTGACCCAACATTATGACCTCATTATCTATAGGTATTTCACCACCAAGTAAAGCTTTACATCTTTATCCATTTACTTTGAATGCCCTACCACTTTTAGGAACTTTAATATCTATAGCACCAAAAGGATAATGTTTAACTACAGTAAATGGCCCCAACCACCTGGACTTAAGTTTTCTAGAAAATAATTTTAATCGTGTATTGTATAGTAAAACCTCATGACCATGCTTAAAATCTTTAAAAAGAATCTTTTGATCATGCCATTTTTTCATTTTTTATTTTAAAAAGTTTTACATTTTCATAAGATTCTTCTCTAATTTTCTCAAGTTCATTTAAATTAAATAATCTTTTCTCATTAGCTTCCTTCATATTTTAATTGAATTCTTTAATAGCCCAATAAGCTTTATGTTCTAATTCTACTGGTAAGTGATAAGCTTTACCAAATATGAGCCTAAATGGAGACATTCCTATAGGAGTTTTTTATGTAGTCCTATGGGCTCATAATGCTTCATTCAATCTCATAGATCAATCCCTTCTACTAGGATTGACATTTTTTTTTAAAATTTTTCTATTTCCATATTAGATACTTCTGCAAAACCACTTGTTTGAGGATGAAAAGCTATAATTATCCTGTGCTGAAGTCCATACTTAGTAACTAATGTCTAACTTTTTCTTTTACTAAAGTTGCTTCCCCCATCACTAATGATCACTCTAGGCATGTCAAATCTATTAATGATATTCTTCTTTAATAATTTAGCTACACTTTAAGCATCATAATTTGGAAGAGCTACTACCTCAATCCATTCTGAGACATACTCCATTGTTTTTAAAATATAAAAATTTACTAACAATGATATAAGTAGACCCATATAATCTAAATCCCAAACATCAGAAATCTCATTCTCCAAAGTGAAATTTAGGGGCATTTCATCTCTCTTAAAAATACTGCATACTCTCCGACATCTATCATAAGTTAGTATATATAAATTCTTATCTCTAAATAGTATAGGCCAATAAAGTATAGAGTGCAAAATCTTATAAGCAATTTAATCAACTCCAAAATATCCCCCAAATTCATAATTTTGACATTTCTTAATAATTTCAAGGGTTTCTTCTATAAGTACACCACTACTTATTAATTGATCCTTAAATTTTTTATAAAGATATAGGTCATCCCAAAAGTAATTTCTAGCATCATGTATGAATTTCTTCCGTTGATGTTATGTCATGTCATAAGACATAATATCACTTATTATAAAATTTATTATGTCGACAGACTATGAAATGTACCACTCAGTGATAGCAAGTAATTGCTCGTAAGGAATATTTCATTGATTTCACCTTCATAAGAATATGCATCTCCCTATTTTATTCTAATCAATCTTGATTTAACATCTTTTTGTAACATTGGTTATCTAATAGCAAAAAGGTCAGTGTGAACAATACATTTTGTTCCAATAAAAAAAGGTCTAAATTTAATAGCCAATAACTCCTTCTTCTTAATAGTTGTGTAATTAATTTGAGTTTTATTAAAAATTTTACTAGCATAATATATAGCCTCAAACATTTTATCATGCCTATTTCCTAAAGCTGCCTCAATAGCATAGTCACTAGCTTCATACATTAGCTCAAATAGTATCCCCCAATCAAATGAAACAATAATAAGAGCGGTGACTAATTTGATTTAAGAATATTGCAGGCATTAAGTAAGTTATGGACAAAATTAAATAGGACATCCTTTTCTAAGAGACAACATAGAGGTTTGGAAATTTTAGAAAAATTTTTATAGATTGCATATAGAATCCAACATGTCTCGGAAAACTTTTAACTCCCCTCACATTAATAGGAAGAAATAGATTTTCAAATAATTGTTTTTTTTTTTTGCTAAGTCTACTTCTATGACTTTTGCAAATATTTTATGTCCTAATATGATTCCTCCCGAAACCATAAATTGACACTTCTCCTAATAGAGAACCAAGTTTGTTTCTTCACAGCATTTTAATCCTTTCATTAAATGATCTAAATAAGAATAAAATGATGGTCTAAATTTTGAAAAGTCATCCATAAACACTTCAATTCATTTCTCAATTAGGTCATAAAATATAGAAATCATACTCCATTGAAATGTAGCAAGTCTGTTACACAAAGACTTGTAAATGTTGTAAATGTTGTCTTTTCTTGATCCTCAGAAGCTATAGATATTAGGTGATACCCAGAATATCCTTCTAAGATGCAAAATTATGAATGGCAAGCTAGCCTATCCAATATCTATTCAAGAAGGGGTAAAAGAAAGTGATATTTCCTAATAACAAAATTTAATTTTCTATAGTTATACATATTGACAACCCAATGACTGATTTTGTTAGAATTAGTTCATTCTATTCATTTACAGTTATTGTCTCTCCCACTTTCTTAGGAACATAGTAAATAGGGCTAACCCACGCACTATCAGAAATAGAATAGATAATACTTGCATCGAGCCATTTCAATATTTCCTTTTTCACTTCTTTCATAATTGGATTTAATCTTATTTGAGGATCTGCCTAGGATCATATTCTATTAAGATCCTATGCATACAAATAGAGGGACTAATCCACTTTAAATTTGTTACCGTCCATCCAAAGGTTTTCTTATAATTCCTCAGAATATCAAATAATCTCTTCTCTTATAAATGAGTCAAATATGAGGATATAATTACTGGCAATTTATGTGGGCTTTTGTGTAAGCGTTGCAAATATCTTTCAATACTACAACATACATACGTCAGCACAATAAGTAAATATTCATATCAATCACAATAAATATCTCTTCAGTATAAATAGTTTTATATTTTAAAATCTTTAAGCTTCCAAACCTAATATTTACACAAGTATATGTATCGCTTAAGTAATAAAGGGCTTTAATGGAGTTCTGAGTATCGATCCCATAGGGAGATGGAAATTCTTATGGTTATAATGTAAAAAAAATATTTGAACTATAAAAAATTAAGTAAGAAAAACAAATCTAAAGAAATTTTAATGTGTACTAAATGAAATGCAGTTACAAAAACTAAGTTAACTAAGCTATTTTTTAAACTTCAAATTTAAACTTACTAAGACTAAACAAAGTTTTGTAATGAAGAGTTCAAATTTAAGAAAGCATCTTTCCCCTTTAAAGTGAGTTTATGCTTAGAGAAGTAACTAAAATCATTTAAAATTATATATAAAATGGTATTGTGCCAAATAGGAGCAAACCTATTCCTTACCCTATGAGAGTGGATAAGAAATAGTGGCTAATCCAGAGTTTGGTCTCTAAATCCATGGTTAGGTTGAGAGGACACTAGCTTCCACTCGAGAGCTCCCACTTCTCCCTCCCTGAGGGCTAACAATCTCACTTTTGTTTCCAAGCAACTGGATCAAATTGAGATATTTAGTCTGTCACCCTAAAAACTCCAATTCTGCACCCATCAAAATGTATTTCCCTATTTATTTGCACTCAACCTCATGAACTAAATTCTCACCCATGAAATTGAATGTGACTCTCACATTATTGTAGAAAGCATAGCCCTTTCAGATCTTATGTTTGTCAACAAATTTTAACATTTCAATTGGCCAGATCGAAAAGTAAATGAGGATTAGAGTGAGAATCATGAAAATTTATTGACATATAAAGTCTAACACAACAATATTAATTCTTCACAAAACCATATCTCATTTTAGCAAAAAAGATAAAGAAGACTACTCAGAATTCATGAGATGGATATGACGAAGCATGAATTTTTTATATAAAAAAATGTTCACAAAATAAAGAAAGGAAAGAATACGACTTATCTCACACTCATCTTTATAAAAATCCCTTGAAGTTTTCCTTAAGCACTTTCTCTCTTTACAATCACACTCAATTCTCTCTCAGAAATGTAATGAAGAAGAAATCTCTCACCTTCCCTCTCCTCTTACAACTCTAGAAGAAAATTCTCTCCAAAACTCACGCCACCTTCATACAACACCTCCACATGAGGACCTCACTAGACCTTTCTATATGGGCATCGGCCTTTTCTTCAAAATTCAGAATTCTATTACTTTTCCTAGGAGGCACACCTCTTCACATCAAAGAACCAATACTCTCATCCAAGAGACATATCTCTTCATCCAAGAGCCTTTCCAAAGTGTTTAGATGCATTGAATCACTCCATGGGGCATTTAAATTTCTTGGAGCCTTCTAAAACCGTTAATAAATAATTAATAACCACCACTAGTCATCAAAATCTTCAAAAATAAATGTTACTTGTCCTTAAGTGACTCTTTTACTACATAAAAATATTACTTATGGTTGAGATTAACTTATAAACTTCTATAATTTGGTTTAATAAATATAATAATATAACTTAATAAAATTTTTTAATAACTTAGGTTAAAACTAAAAGTATAAGAACACCTAGTAGTCAAGTATAAGATTTCTTAGTCTCTATTCATTTAAAGAAGAACTGTAATTTGTCATATCAAAGATACTTAGAAGGTCCATATGAAAAAGAGTTTCATGAAAACTTCATTAGTAAAGATGCTAATATTCCAATAAAAGTACAAAGAATGTAATAAAGCATTTTTTCTCAAGTTGATTCAACTAAAGCAAGTTTTTTATTAGGCATCTCCTCAAGCATCTCCTCACATTTTTTTCTTTTCTTTTCTATAGGATCATTTTCAATCCTTTCTTTTATTTTCTTTACTTTTTCATTTTTTTTTCATATCTTTTTCATTACTTTTTCATGTGAGGATTACTATATCAAGATAGTCTTTAATAATTTTGAACTTCACTATCCTCTTCTTGAAGTTAAATACTTCTTACCTTCCTTCACTTTATAAATTCATATTAGCTTTGAAGATTTTTCATAGTCTCATTCTTTTCTTTTTATATGAAACTCTAAGATTTTTAATACTTCAAAAATACAATTTCCTTTACTCTAAAAAAAAAAAAACATAGTTTTAGCCTTTCATACTAAAATCTTAACTCTAGAATTGACCTTCGTTATTATAGAGTTTTGCTTAAATTTACAATAATATTTAAAAAGAAAAATATAGTTATCTAAAGTTAGCCTCTAATACCAAAGGTCATTTCAATTAATTTTTTAAAAGTATAGCTATTTAAAAAAAAATAAAATTTAGTTTACTACTTTCTCAAAGAAATTTTTCTTTCCCCAAACTTAAAATTTTTAATTAAGTAAAGCATTTTGTACAAAAAACGTTGGTGAAAATAAAATAGTAAATTCATAAAAATAAGACTTACTTGTAGAGGATTTTGAACATGAAACTCAGGTCTGACACATTGTAGGTACAAATTTAAAACGTACAAGCTTTAAAGCATTAAATGAAACATAATATATCAACACGATTTGCTAAGAAAAGGTAAATTAAAAACATATGCAGTAAATTAAAGAACCAAACAATGTTGAAATTAAAAAAAAATCTACAATTTATATCTTAACAAGGTTAATAATACCACTTATAACACAAATAAATGTCCAAATCATGACAACAACAACAAAACAAATCAAACTACAACTAATGAAAACAGATAATACCTCAACAAATCATCATTCATCATCTTCCTTCTTCTTCAAAATTTTCTTAATCATAAGGCATAAAACTGCGGCATGTAGGAAATTATACAGTATGATCACCCCTAAGATATCTAACCATAGCCTCTTGATTTGCAATATCATGTTGAAATCTTCTCAACTGATAATAATCATTATGGGCATTCCTTGAATCCAAACCACCTATTCTATTATGAAAATTAATTGTATTTGATTTATGAACCATTAATTATTCCATAATAATTTTAAGTGAATAAGTATTGGAAGTAGATGGTTCTAAAGCTGATGTAGAAGGTCTATCACTACCTCCTCTTTCAGTTATATTTCATGCAAATGATTCAAACTTATGAAATGTGGGTTTCTCAATTGGTTTAATTCGGTGTAACATTTCTTCATCCTTATCAAATTCTACTCCTGATTATTAACTTAAAGTGAAAATCAGGGCAGGATACCCTAAAATATTAGTGGTTCCACTTCTAGCAATACTCTGAGCATTATGCAGAATAAGAGCACTTTTGACCTCACATTTGGTTAAGGTTTAGTTTTTCCTCTTTACTAGCCTAGGGTCTAGCCATAGGACTTTCCTCTTGACTATTCCTAGAAAACTAGAAAAGGAACCCTCACTATTAGAAATTCTACCCTCTTCTTTAATCAACTTGAAGCTCGACATATTAGTCCTAACCTTTAGCTCTTAGTAGGTGGGGTCATTATGGGGGAGCTCAAGGAGAGTTCCCATAGGACTATTTGACCTTAGGGTTAACCTTGGGTGTTGGTCTGGGGCTAATGCACTTACTTTCACTCCCTCAGATTACCTAGATACCTTTGGAGCCCAAATTTAAGGTAAAACTTCTCAAATCCACCCAAAATACCCATATTTGTCAAAAAAATCTTTTCAAACCTTTTCAAAATACCCATGTTACTCAAAACTACACTAAAATTCCAAATTTACCAAAATATACCCAAAATGGGCAAAATTACAAAAATACTCTTAGCACCCCAAACTTTCCCAAAACCTCCAAAATCACTCCAAATGTCTGCAAAATTAATTTGGACTCTTTAATTGAACCCAATTTGGCCGATTTGGCCATTTTAACCAAAACCCCCAAATTGCCTTTAAAAGCCTAATTTCCCTAAATTCAACTTTAATGTCCATCAATTTGGCCCAAATTTCCCCCAATTTGAATCCCAAACTCTTCATAACAACCCTACACATCAAACTTGACCTTCAATTAGCCTTTATTAAGCCTCAATTGCATTCAATTTTAAACCAAGTTTAACAATTCCCAAATTTGCTCCAAATTGGCCATACATCCAAATTCCACCAAATGGATTTCCCTAACCCAAAAATTGACACCCAATTTATGTTGAAAACTCTTCATGATGTTTATATCAACCATTCTCAACAATCAAGTTGGACTTAGCCCAACCTTAGCCCAAACAAGACTCAAGTTTAGCCCAACATGCCCAAATTGACCAAAATTCAAAAATCTTTCAAATTGAACCAAAAATTGGACTTAAAATCATTTCAATCCTTCATAAAAAATCATCATTACAATCATCTACACAATGTTGATCAATCAATTGGGCTCAAAGTCATGGCTAGCCTAACCCAAACCCAACTCTTGGCCATTTAGACCCACAATGAACCCATGCACCAATATTGACCTAGCCATGTCAAATTGACCAAGGAAAGACTTCTACAGCCAATTTTGGACTCTAGTGACCAAGCTAGACTCACGTAACCCACCCTAGATGAGCCATGGACCAAAGTTCCCTTAAATTAAGGGATTTTTTTCCTAAATTGCTTAAGCCAAAGAGATCTTTGCCAAAACCCATTACTAGCTTAAATTAATGGTTGTGACAGATCTGTCTGGCTCACCTGACCTCCTAGCCACCTCCCCTGGCCATGTCGACCACCCTAGTCACTAGAGCATGTTAAAACCGAGGGCCACCAACCCTAAATCAAACCCAATATCAACCCTAGGGGCCAACTCACATTGATTAAGCTTTAGTGCCTCTTAGCCCACCACCTCAGCAGTCTTTTGCACACAAGGACAAGGCATGACCTCCACTGTCCGGCCATGACTATAAAATGGCCTCTTCAAGGCCAAAGGAAGGGTGATGAAATTTTCTCAAGGAGACCCTCCAAATTGCTCCCATATCTCTTTTGAGACCTCCTCAGTGCAACCCAACCACCTCCTTGCCCTCATATCCCTTGCCGGAGCTCAATTTTTGAGCTAAAATCCTTACCAAAGACAGGACATTCTCCACCACGCCTCCATAGTGCACCAAATCTTAATTAAACTCACCCACACCTTCACCACAGTGAAAGGAGAAGAAGCCACATCAAAGCCTCCTCACAGAGAGCATCCACACTAGAATTTAATCAACGCCCAAATTTGGCCTTTATCAAATTTGGGTCTAGATCTTTCACCACAACCAGAGGCCCAATTTCTAGCCTCTTTGGACCTTCACAAATGTGTCAAGCAGCTCGATTGAAGTTTCCCTTCTCAAAGCAAAGGTATTGAATTTCCCCTCTTCCAGAGCTTATTTTGATTCTCCATGTGATTATGAATGGTTTAATGGCATGTTTACCATATGGATATGTTCATCTCACTTAGACGAGTCCATAGAATCAAACTAGAGGTCATTTGGCTGACAAATGAGTGAGATCTAAAGTTTTTAAGGTTAACAGTCACGGGTTTTGGATATCGGGGACGATGACGGGGAGCCGTTCGATCAAGCGTGTATAAGATGGACGAACATAACTTTGAAAAATCATATCTTTGCATAGAAAAATAACAAAATTAAAAGAAAAATACCCTATAGAGGAGAACAATATAGAAATGGTTTGAAGTTCATTTAAAGCATATTTGATTTTGAATTAACAAAATACTGTTCTAAGCATTTTGATTCTCCGTGCATTCAAGTATTTCACCATGGCTTGATATTTTGGCATATTGTTGCCTCTATCATAGGAAATATTCCCCGATTTTTTTAAAGTCAAAAAAGCCCCTAGACAGAGATCCATATTTTTCAAGTTTAACTTTATTATTTACATAGATTAATTATATAATTACTATGTTGCTTAGAAAAATTCAAGAAAATTTTGGTAGGTTCACTGTGACCAGAGAACCCTAGGAAAACGTTTTCATGAGCCAAGTCAATAAGAACACTCCTAATTTTTATAAAACCCTAAGATACAAAGAAAATTAATATGTGAAAAAGAAACATCTAAATGACTTGATTTTGATTCTCCACTGTAATTTAAAATTCAGAGGACTCTCCATAAAAACATTTGAAGTTCATTTGACAACCTAATTTGATTTTCTAAGTTAAATGACATTTTTAACACTAAAATGATTTTTAACAATCAAAATATAACTTAAAAAATAATAAATTTGGTTTTGGGAGTTCTCTATGAATGAAGGATTTTCTAAAAATAAAATTGTAATTAAAATAAAAAAATTTTAAGCATATTTTGAATATTTAAATAATAAAAAAAGTAGTAAAAGTCATAAAATTAATAAAATTCATGTAAATGTTTTAAATTGTTTCTTAAGCACTTAGAAGTAATTGGAATATTTTTCCTAAGTTTCTAAGTAAAAACATAGAATTTTAAAACCTTAAAAAATAGTTTTTAAAGGCTAGAAAAGGATTTTCTTATTTTTCATCTAAATAATTCAATAAATTCAAAGAAAAAATCATAAAAAAGTGAAATTTGTTCTTCTAGGTTTTTCGACCTAAGAGAGATTTAATAAAAAAGAAAAAAACTCAATTTTCCATATTTGAAATATTTTATAATTAATTAATACTCTAAAACTTAAAATTATTCTAATAATTCAAATAAAACTCAAAAAATCATGAAATTTTTTCCATGTGGTTCTCTAGAATTTTTAAGTATTTCAAGTGATTAGGCTTTATCTTGGTCAAGTTATTGAATTTTCTTTGAAAAATCCTATTTTTGCATGTAAATTAAGTTAAATTTTGAAAAATCTTATTTTCACCTCTGATGTCTTAATTCACTCATGTGTGAGGTAGGATAAAAATCCTTAAGTCATTTGAATTAAATTTGATGAATTATGAAGTGATAGAGCTTTAGGGGTAAAAGTGCATTTTTTGAAAATCTAACCCTAATTAACATTTAGGCTTAATTCAAGAGGGTAATATGAAAAAACTTTGATCTAAATTAACTTATTCAAATGATTGAAGCATAAGAGATTAATTGGTAAAAACAAATTTTGCTTTTCTAATTAAAGGATAAATTTGTAATTTCCTAAATCCTTAAAATTTGGAGATCTAGTATATTAAATGATCTTAGACTAAGAGGTATGATTTTGGATGTCAATAACTCACTAATTTAATACCTCTATGTGGTGTTCAAATGACATTCAAACATTTTCATGATGAATCACAATCACTTAAAATTCAATTTTATTTCAAAAATTACTAATATGTCCACCAAGGTCCTAAGGGCTTAGTAGTGACTTAGGCTAAATAAAATTTGGATAAATGAGGCTTAGAAAAGTGAATTTAACTAGAAATTAAATACCTTTAAAACACAACAAGCCCAATTTAAAGCTGAAATTGGCTAAGTGTCTTAATAGCATTAATCTGCCTCTTTTAAGGTTCTTCACCCACATATTTCTCAAATTAAATGACTAACTCTTAGAGATAATTGAAACATCGTTAATCACTGAACACTAGAGGTTTTTACAGGATGAATTATTAAGCAACATAATATTTTAAATGAGCTTGAGATTTTCTAATAGGTGGTGAGAGCGAAGCATGGACCTGCTTCTTTCTCCCGACATTTTGGATACCTTAGAGGTCTACTAAACTTAGTGTGTTTTGCTTAATGAAATCATCCTCAGATGAATTAATAGGGGTTCACCAAGATATGTTTTAGGATTTGGTAGATCACCTGGACCTTATTTCACCACTTTACATAAACTATTTTTAATATATAAATGCTCTCACAAACTATTTGAGTTTCAGTTGAAGATGACGGGAAGACCATCCAAGTACGCTTTTTTTGTAATTTGTTTTACCTATATTTCTAGTCTCACGTACTTTACTTTTCAGTACGTTAGTGTACTTACTCACCTGCATGTATGAATAAAATACACAAACCCGCACGCTAAACAATGATGTCACCTTACATGAAAGCTAAAACTGCTAGGATAGCAGCAAAACTCTATCGGATGATCGGGAATCTCTCGGAGGAGGTAACCTACGGTTGCTAACAAGGCTTCCCATGATCTGAACTCATTAAGTTGAGTTTAGTAAATTCATTTGGACTAAGTGAATCCAATAGAAAATAGTTGGTGTCGGAACGAGAAACAATAGGATCCTAACCAATGTAGCTCTAATCAACTTTAATATGCCCCATAATATTTAATGAACTAGAACCATAGGGACATCTGATTTGACATCATAACTTGACACACTAAAAAAATTAAACTCGTCATGGCGAGGAGCTTGGAGCTAGCACTATAGGCAGCACGACCATCTTCAATAGCAAGAGGATCTACAACAACACATCTTTCCTTAGAATTAAACAACCAAGTCACATGGTTTCGAGGTTGTTTACTTATGCAACATAAATCTTCAACTCATCTTTAAGCCTTTGTATAGCCTTGTAGTACAATATAAGCCCTAAATCGTCTTAGGATTCTGAGGTTATCATTTGTCATGACCTAAACTCTAACATCTTATAGGTTATTCGTGTGACTGTTTCAAATTGGCAAGGTAAACACCTAAATAATTTCTCCTCAAAACTGAAGCCAAACAATAGAATAGACTAGAAAGTCACCAAGGTTCTCCTCCAGATCTATGACATCCCCTAGTTCATCCTCCTTTGGATTCTACAATAAAATGTTCCAAATTTGAGTTATTCTCATTTCATACCTCTTTGTTCGATTTTGTTGAAAATTTCTATCCTTTTGAAATCCTTGAAGATAATATTCCCTTATTTTTATCAAGAACTTTCTTAGGTAACTTTGATTATCTAAGAAGTAATTAACTGTAGGGGCTTGCCTTTGTAAGAAGCTTGTCTGAACCCAGCTTAAAGTAAACCCTATTTAATTTTTCATATTAAATAGAGGGAAATTGTCGGTAAATGAATGGTTTCGAAGACCAAACGAGTGTCATATATTTCTTAGTCTATTTGATTGAGCCTCACCTCAAGTCTTGTGTTTGTTCCTCTAGATAGATACAGGGTTTGAGGTGTTGCGCTCCTTCATTTAAACTATGAAATATATGGGGTCGGTTTGATTTCATATTTTTTTCCAAACTATATATATATATATATATATATATATATATATATATATATATATATATATATATATATATAT
>JXCR01142015.1:197576-236798 GCA_002079205.1 Phalaenopsis hybrid cultivar
ACACACACACACATATATATATATATATATATATATATATATATATATATATATATAAATTTAAATTAAAACGTCCTTCTGAAGTGGGCGACGGGATTTCAATTCCGGTGACCGACAGCTTCCAATGGGCAACTCCTCCAACCAAAAATAGTGCCAACAACTTCAGGAAACTCTGCTGGTGAGAAGATTTCCTCTCCATTTAAATCAAGAATTTTATCTTCATACATCGGTAATGTATTCATGTCCCTCATAGACCAAATTACCCTTCTTCCATTGGCATGCTCTACCCATTTCTATCTTGGGAGAGTATGGTCAACTCTTTTGGACTTTAGGATCGTTTGTTCGATCACCTACGAATAGGGAGGTTTACGAGGCCATTAAAGACTTTTTTAATCTTCATGTACCCCAAATAGGAGTGTTGGTGAACTAGTTCCACCTGGGCATTGTGCGTTGATAATTTGGTCCCGCACTGGGTCTTAAACACCTCACGTCTCCTTTTCGAGTTTGATTTGTTGTTTTGCAAATTAAATTGAATTGTGTCGT
The DNA here is from genome assembly GCA_002079205.1 of Phalaenopsis hybrid cultivar. Classification (NCBI taxonomy): domain Eukaryota; kingdom Viridiplantae; phylum Streptophyta; class Magnoliopsida; order Asparagales; family Orchidaceae; genus Phalaenopsis; species Phalaenopsis hybrid cultivar. Next base: position 198,120 of record JXCR01142015.1, read on the forward strand.
GCTGCACGGGCTTTAAAATTTCCTTATATTAATCAAAATTTTCTACTTTTTAAATACTTTTACTAAAAATCCACACAAACTAAATAAAAAACTTACCCAGTCTACATATTGACCTATGTTAATTTTTAGTGATCGCACTAAGATTATGAAGTTTTGGCCAAATAGTTAATCTCATAGCTTTCTCTTTTGAAGCTGCTGCAATGGCGTGCCCAACGCTAACTTTTTTCTATGACCTGCTGACGAGCCGCAACACCCGCAATGTTCTTCCCACCATCAAGTTTGGAGACGGATTTGTAGAACTCGAAGTCATCCTCGAGAAAGCTACGTTTGTCATGATGAAAGTTGCCCCTCCAGAAGTTCAGGAGCCATCTACTTAATTTAACTTGAACTACCTTCAGGACTTTCCTTCTTATAAGTAAGTCAAGACCACTACCATCACGACACCTACCAAGCCTGTTGTCCCTGTTGCTGCTAAGGGAAAATAAGTTATGATATTTGAAGACCTGACTGATGGGTTGGCCATCCCACCATCTGTGTTTTGAAATCGGATCAAGTTTGAGAACTGCCTCGTTAATCCGAACCTAAAGGAGAAATTACAACATGAAGAGGGTTACTAAAGCCCAGATTCTTAAAGAGGTAACTGCTGTTGATGAAGATCCTCACCAGAACGAGTCAGGATTACCAGAGATTTATCCACTTCTGTGAGGAAGTAGATTCCACCCTTTAATGGATACCAATGTGTACAAGAGTATCTAGAAGATCGCCGCTACGTTACCGTCACTTCATGGACATAGTTTGGAGAGGAAGAAGCTTGCTCTGATCACCCAAGTCAGTTCAATTTTTCATAGGCTAGCTACCAAAGAAGGTTGTTCAGTTAATGAACTACTTAAATGAGTAGGACATGCAGTATCCCCTCACATGAAGAAAGAAATTTTAAAGGATGTCAGTTCTGTCAAATGCTCCCACAAGTCAACTGAAATATTACCTGCTCGCATTCATGTCTGGTTCCACTTAGGAATCAGAGTTGATACCGCTATTGTCGCCACCGATTATACCATCACTAAGACTGCAGATCGTCAACAATTAAGTCAGGTCTGGGTCCAAGAATTCTACCAATCACCCACTACAAAGATGTTCCTAAAGTCCCAAAGGAAACAATTAAGAAGTTACCCTGTACCGTATCCGGTCTGCACCATGGGGAGCATAATTTTCTTTGACATACCGATGTTCCTATGAAGACACTTTGTCTCAAGGCATCACCGTGAAAGAAAAAGGTGTTGATACCCAAGGTCGCTGTACTGATATAGTCAAGTAAGCCTGTAGGGCGAGATCGTAAAATGAAACAAGGGTCCAAAATATTTTATATAGTCGCAGCAGTTGCTAGCAAGTTGGAAGAACAAGTGGAGGACGTCCAGCGGGGTCCTCTTGATCTTAAGACAATCTAAGAATCAATAATCGAAGAAAGGTCAAAAGGCTCAGAGTCAAGATTTCCAAGTTGGCTCGGGAACATGGAGTTTCCGTGGACAATGATGAAGATTTTGACTTCAATAATTACCTCGAAGAAGATTTCATGGATGTTCATGTCATTGAAACCCGAGCCGTGTGCAAGGCTCAGCCTCTTGTCAAAGAGAACGCCGTAGATGAGCTGCGTATGGCTATCTTCCTACGGGATGAGCAAGTCAGCCAACTGGAGAAAAGGATAGAAGAGATGGTCGCTGCAATGACCTCCATGGCAACAGTTCAAGGACAATCTTAGGTACCACAGTTAGCCTCTCCATAGGTCAACCAACAAGTTATTATACATATCATAGATGAAAGAAGGGAAGTTTCTTCAGCAAATAAGGATGAGCAACCAAAGAAAGATTCTCCATCAAACGCCATACCAGAGAAGGAATTTAAGCAAATGGTCGAGCAAGTTCGGGAGGCCTTAACCCAATCTAAGGGTGGTGCATTGGTTTTAAAAGATAGACCTTACCCAAAAGAATTCAATGACGTACCCTTCCCTAAATGTTTTGTTTCCACAAACTTTAAGATATTTGATGGGACTGAAAATCCCAGACACATTTTCGAGCCAGTTATGGCAACATAAGAGGTAACCAAGCGTTACTCTTCTAATAGTTTGTCAGCAGCTTGTCAGGGATTGCTTTTGATTGGTATGTCGATTTTACCAACAGAGCAGTTAAAATATTCGCTGAGCTGGAACAATTATTTATGAAAAGATTTGCTAGAGTGCAACATCTTGTGTCTATTAGAGATCTCATAGTGGAAAAGCAAAAGCCCAACGAGACTTTAGTGGATTACATCTTGAGGTGGAGAAACCTTAGCATGAAATGTTAACCTTAGCTACAGAAAAATTACATGATTGAGATCATACTCAAAAGCATACATGGGCCAGTAGCTTTCATGCTTAAGGGACTCACCATTAAATCTTTCAAGAAGTTACTCAGTAAAGCTAGCAGTCTCCAAGAAGAAATTAAATATATGGATTCAAAAGCATCCATGGGCCAGTAGCTTTCATGCTTAAGGGACTCACCATTAAATCTTTCAAGAAGTTACTCAGTAAAGCTAGCAGGATACACTGAGGAGGTAGCTCTTCTTGAGTGATTATTTGCTTTCCTTTATCTGTAGGAGCTGTTCTTAGGGATAATACTCTCCTTCTCCTTAAGTTCACTTATGATATCTTGGGAAGAAGAAATTACATAAGTGAACTTAAGGAGAAGGAGAGTATTATCCCTAAGAACAGCTCCTACAGATAAAGGAAAGCAAATAATCACTCAAGAAGAGCTACCTCCACCTCTGTCAGCGGAAGAAACACATAATCAAGAGAAAATTATAGCATCATACAAAGTGGATTACACCATACTAGCTCATCTTAGGAATTTGCCAGCCATATTAAGTATCTACGATGTTCTGATCCCGTCAAAGGAGATGAGAGAGTCTCTGGTTACAGCTTTGCTTGACCCAGAGATTTGTTTAGCCCGGTTGGCTAGCACATCCTCAGATGAAATTTTCTTGTTGAAAGAACAGTCTGGGGTATCCTTTACAGATGAAGATTTGCTACTCGGTACTGCTGACTACGATCGTCCACTCTCCATCTCTGTTAACATTGGTAGATTTGTGTTATCCAGAGTTTTAGTAGATCCTAGTGCATCACTCAACTTGATGAGTCTACTGACATTAGCCTATTTTGACATTGAAGCCCAAAACCTTCCGATCGATAAAATGATGTTAAGAGGATTCAACCAAAAGGGAGAGAGAGCCCTTGGATCAATTGCATTACTTACAAAGGTTAGAGAACTAGTGACAACTGCTAAGTTCCATATCATCGACACCGAGAACTCTTTCAATGCTCTACTTGGCTGACCATGGATTCACAAACATAACATGGTTCCAATGTGTCTACATTAGTGCATCAAGTACTACAAAGAAGGACAAGAAAGCTGCAATAAGGAAGATCTACAATCATTTTCAGTGCTGAAGTTGGTATTCATGATGATGCCACCTACTACGCCCTCTAAAGAAAGATGTTTTCTCTCATAAAATTGTGACAAATAAAAGTGAAGATTCAAAAAATCACAAAGAGGAAGCCATTCAACACTGCTTCAGCAATCTTCTGCCACTCTTTTGTGGCTAATTGGTGGGGGTTCTTTTAGTCCACGCACCCGAGGTCGAGGCCGTGACGTGGACAAGGAAGAACCAATTTAATTATTGAACGGACTAGGCCGACCATCAACATTGATAATGAAGACAGTTTTGAAGATAAAATAATGATGATAAAATAGAAGAAACCTCAGTACAAGATATCCTTAGAAGATACAAATTCGAACGAATATGAGACGATGTATGATCGGATAAACCAGTATATGAACACCATGACCCTTACTCCGATTCTCCCTCGAAAGGTCAAGAGTTTAGAGATCAAGGAAGTCTGTAGTGCTGGTTCAAAGTCAATCAAGTTTTATCATGATTCTACTTCTACTAATCTGGAAAATCATGTAAATTTGTATAATGATCCTAATGAATTAATGGAATTGCCTTTTGGTTATTTTTCGTCTTATGTAAGAAAATTAATTCAACAGGGACATTTGCCAAAACAAATGCTAAAGGATAAATTACAACTTTTTGAAACATTATGGGATATTAAAAGTAGAACTCCCAACTCTAAAGAGGGTCTTAGATTTGGTACAGTCGGACCAGTCAATGATTCAGAGTTTTACATGGTTGTTATTAGTGAATCAAAGGAGGATTGCCTCGATATGGAGGATGACTCTAATGATCAGTCGATTGTAGATGCTCAGCAAGAATTTGAGGAGGAAATTAAATCAACTATTGATGAATTGAAGGAAATTAACCTCGAGACTGAAGAATGACCCCGACATACATTTACAAGTTCTCTACTCAATGATGAAGAATCTTTAGAATTGATCAAACTGTTAATTGAGTTTAAATATTGCTTCACATGGAGTTATGATGAAATGTTAGGACTGTCAACAGAGGTTGCAGTTCATAAACTCGGGGTGGACAAAGATATGACCCCAGTAAAACAAGCTCCTAAAAGAATGCACCTCGAATTAGAACAGCAGGTCATAACTGAAGTGAAGAAGTTAATAGACGCTAACTTTATAAAAGAAGAGCAATACTCTACATGTTTAACTAACATTGTGTCAGTTAAGAAGAAAAATGAACAAATCTATGTTTGTGTCGACTTTAGAGATTTTAATAAAGCATGTCCAAATAACAAATTCCTGTTACTGATACCAGAAAATATGGTGGACATCGCTTCAACACATGAGATTTTCTCCTTCATGGACGGATCCTCGGGGTACAACTAAATCAAGATGGCTCCTGAGGATGCAACACTTATAACCATCAGACCACCTATCAGGATTTTTTGCTACACAGTGATGCCATTTAGGTTGAAGAGCTCTAGAGCGACGTATTAACATGCAATGATGAAGATTTTTTATGATCTCATTCATAATCAAGTGGAATTCTATGTGGATGATTTGTTCTTCAAGAGCAAGCAAAAAAAAGACCATATGTACAATTTGAGGATCGTGTTCAAACGGTTATGCGATATGACCTCAAAATGAATCCCTTAAATTGCGTCCTTGGTGTTACCTTTGGAAAGTTTCTAGGATTATTTGTCTGTCATTCGGGATTCGAGATCGACCCAGATAAGATTAAAGCTATCTTGGAAATGCCTCCACCTAAAACCTTAAAGCAACTACGTTCCTTCCAAGGAAAGTTGGCATATTTGAGACGCTTTATTTCTAATTTCTCAGGTAGGTATCAGCCCATCTCGGCATTAATTAAAAAGGATGCCAAATTCATTTGGGAAGAGAAATGTCAGCTGATCTTTGAGAACGTTAAGCAAAATTTAATGACACCTTCTGTTTTGGCAGCCCCTATCCCAGAGAAACCTTTGATACTTTATACTGCGACCTTAGATTACTCTCTTGGAGCCCTCTTAGCCCAAGCCAATGACGAGGGTACAAAAAACGTATTATAATATTTGAGTCACTGCCTAATACCGATAAAGATAAGGTATCCACCTATTGAGAAGCATTGTCTAGCTTTGATTTTTACCACCCAAAAGCTTATACATGACATGCTTTCTCATAAGATTACCCTAATTTCAAAAGTTAATCTGTTGCAATATTTGATGACCCAGCAAACACTCTCCGGACGTCTAGCAAGATGGTCGATTATTTTATTGCAATTTGATATAACTTTTGTTCCCCCCGTGCTATCAAGGGACAAATTTTAGTAGACTTCCTTACAGCACGCCCACTTCCAACCGGGTCCCCTCTTAATGATGAGTTACCAGACGAACAAGTATTATAAATGGAATTCTCTAGTGCGCAATGCTAGGAGATGTACTTTGACGAAGCTTTGTCAGCAAGAAAAGATAAAGGATCCGACTCAATTATACCAAGCATAATAGGAATTGGTTTGATCTTTATCACGCCATATAAGGGTATGTTGAGGTTCTCATACCACCTGACAGAGCCATGTACCAACAATGAAGCATAATATGAAGCATTAATTACCGAGTTGGAGTTGTCAATCTCAATGGATATAACAGATATTGCTATCTATGGCAACTCTCAGCTTGTCATCCAGCAAGTCATCAAACAATACAAGATTTTAAAGCCAAGACTAGTATAATACCATTGGTACACCATGAAGCTGCTGGAAAAGATGCCTAACATGACTTTCTATAGGATTCCTAGAAGAGATAATGCCCATGATGACTCTCTAGGAAAACTTGCTAAGGAGTTGGTATGTCCCCCAGAGGATTCCATTGATTTCACAGTATAAGGAAGACAAGTTTTGTTTCAAGTCGACCTAGACAATCTACACAAGCTTGGAACAGAAAAAGAAATGATGATTGTGGTTGCGGACATCAATGAAGATTGGCGTAAGCCATTGATAGACTATTTACAAACTGGAAAGTTACTAGAGGATAAGTTTGAAGCACATCACATTCCAAAAAGGGCTATGTGTTATGCTCTAGTGGGTGACGTTTTCTACAAAAGATCATTCGACTAGATGTGGCTACAATGTTTAAGCAAAATAGAAGCACAAAATATTGGTAAATAAGTACATGTTGGATTGTGTGGCACTCACCAGTCAGGGCCGAAGATGAAAATGAAGATTATTAAACTTAGATATTATTGGCCAGCAATAATGTCTGACTGCATTGATACAGCCAGAAGATGTCACCAGTGTCAAGTGCATGGGGTGGTCTTGCACCAACCTCCGATTGTGCTACACCCAACCGTCGCCTCGTGCCCATTTGAGTGTTGGGGCACAGACATAATAGGTTTGATAGACCCTCTATCTTCCGGAGGAAACATATTCATACTAGTCTCTACAGATTACTTCTCCAAATGGGCAAAGACAATACCGTTACGAGAGGTTTACGGTACAGTGATCCCGTACTTAATTCTTATGCATAGTATAACAATAGTTCTGATGGTATTTTTTTTCTTATATTTCCTTATTTTGCGACAAAACCAAAAACATGATCCTGAAGAAAAATAAGAATTTAAACTTTTAATTTATATATATTTATATTGGGATACTACACAAGTATACATATCATTATCAAGTAATATAGGACTTTTTTATTATGACGTGAATATCGAACCCACATGGAAGATTATGCAATATGCACTTTTTAGAAAGTTTTTCTATTTTTAAAAAGATAATAACTTAAACTAAAAATGATTTTTGTAGGAATTTAAAATTTAAATATGTTTGGTATTTTTGATATTTTAACGAAATAGTGATAACTTAAAAATACAACTAAGCTTTTGTAGAAGAAAACTACTTAATATGAAAATATTTTTCTTCTTATCATGAATCAGTAATAAGTATAGGAATTTTATTGTGGAAGTATGCAAATTATGTTATGCCAAATAGGAGTAATAAAATTTTTTACCCTTACTAGAGAATTTATAAAGAACATTGGCTAATTTAAAGTTTAAATAATTCTAAAGACCGATTAGGCAGAGAAGATATTAGCTCTCACTTTAGAGTTCCCTCGATTCTCTCCACCTAGGGGCTAACACTCTCGTATAATAACCTGAAACAATAAACCAAGTAGGGGGGCTTCAACCTGTCACTTTAAAGTCATCTAACTCTACACCCATCAATGAATATTTCACTATTTATTTGTACTAAATCATATGAAATACATTCTCATTCATACAACCTCATGTGATTCTTTCCAATTGTTGACTGAGACAATACCAACAAAATTCTTACATATTCTCACAACAAATTTTAATATCTGGATTGGCCAAATCAAGAAGTAAATGAAGTTCATGGATTTAAATCATCACAACTTCTTCCAACATTAAAGATCAATACTCTCCACAAATTCCATCCAAAACTTAATTACTTATCATTTTAAGAGGAAAGATAAAGAAAACTACTTAGAATCCATGGAGAAAACAAAACTGCACTTTAATTTAAAACAAGAAATCATTCTCAAACCAAGAAAAAGTCTCGATTAAAACCAAAAGTAGTTTAAAACAAAAAGATAAAAACTTATCTCAAGTCTTCCACCAAATTCTAGAAGTTCCTTAGAATTTCTTTTCTTTTAGAATCACTCAAAATAAAATAACAAAAAAGATAAAATAAATAAAAAGTGGTTTCTGAAAATCTCTCTGAACTAACTCCCCAGAGAAGAACTTTTAAAACTTGCCAATATTTTCAACACTCTTTTCTAAGTCCTCACTTCTTTCTTTTATAGTTTTACAAGAAGTGCCTTGGGATCTCTTCAAAATGTGTCTTGATTCGATGTATTTGCCCAAGATACACATCCTTTCATGATAAGGTAATGGGTGCCTCAAAAATCTCTTCAAAATTTATGAAAACCTATTTTACTCGTCTACTAACAGCCATTGGCGCTTAAGCGCGGGGTCTGTTTAATCGACGCCTAAGCGCCAGATCGCGCTTAAGCGCTGGATCTGGTGCTTAGGCACCAAAACTCTTTTGCACCAATTTTCATCTTTTTGCTCCAAATTTGATCCTTTTTCACTCCTTTAAGAATTTTTCCCATTTTTACTTGTATCTGCATGAAAAACACAAAAATACCTTCCATTAAAGCACAATATCTCAAAAATAGGTATAAAATTTTATCTAAAAAATACTATATATTTTAGGTGTATCAAAATCCCCCAAACTTAAAATGTTACTTGTCCTCAGGTATATCAAACTCAAGTGACACTAATCTTTAAAAACCAAATAAGTATGATATGTGTATGAGTTTCTTTAGGAGTTATTGATATTAAGATTTAGAAATATAGTAGTCCAATTTAGAAAAAAATAATTAGTAAATGAGACCAACTTAAAGTTGAAAATTTTTAATCGTTAAGAACTATGAAAATATGAGTTCCTATCTAATTTAGAAATATTGTAAGTTCTCTAAATTTAAATTTTAGTTCTTTAATTTTTCTCTACTTTAAAATTTTTAATAAAAATAATTTTACTTACTATATTATATTTATAAGCTTAAGATTTTTATCAAGTCTTATACTTTAAAAGATCCAATGTAGAACCAATTTTAGTTAGACACTAATCCTCAAGCTTCTCATCCCTTACATTTCTTTTCTTTTTCTTTTTCTTTTCTTTTTCTTTTTCTTTTTCTTTTTTTCTTTTTATTCTTTTCTTCTTCTTTTTTTCTTTTTAAAGTAAGGATTATTATTATATCTGGATAGGCCTTTAATGATTTTCAATTCCACTTCTCATTTCCTAAAGTAAAGTCTTGATATAAAACTTTTACTTATAAATATAATAATAGTTTGAAAATAATTTTAATGAAAGAAATTTAAGTATTAAAAATAGAAGTCTAAATTATCTAAATTTTTAAAAAATACAATTTTTCTTACTAATGATAGTCATTTATATTAATCATTTTCTTTACTAAAAATTTTTAACTTAAAGTTTTTTTCTTTTTTACTTAAAATTTTAACTAAATTTTCTTACTTCTAAAATCAAATTTTACTTCCCTAATATAACTTCATATACATAATCAATTTTTCTTCTAAAATTCAAATTCATTTGTAGTTCAATTGAAAATAAAGCAAATTCAAGTTTTGAAAATGTTTTTCATCCTCCCCGCAAACTTAATTTTTTTTAACAGATTAAATAGTTTAGCATCAAATAATTATATAAGCAGGAATGAGAATTGAAATAACATGCTAACATGAATTTTTACATCCTAATTATACAAGTATAAAACTAATGACAGGAGTAAAATAAATTTTTATCAAATTTTCTAACATTTTCTTTTAGTTTAAAATGTAGAGATTCAATAGACTTCTAAAGAGTGGGTATAAAAGCAAACAATACACTAGCATGATAAAACAAAAATCCAGGGTAACAGTTTCTAAATTTTAAAATTAAGATCTAAGCTAGCAAGATTTTTAACTTTATAAAAAAAGACATGGAATTAAGTTACGTTCTAAACTAACCAATCCATAGTACTAAAAACAAAAACTATTACAACCCTAAAATTTTAAAAATAAAATACTATCTAACATAATGTCGGCACTATTTTTGGTTGGAGAGTTGCTCGTAAGAAATTGTCAGTCACCGGAATTGAAATCACGTCACCCACTTCGAAATAACGTTTTAATTTACATATATATTTAGTTTTAGAAAAATATGAAATCAATCTGACCTCATATTTTTTCATAGTTTAAATGAAAGAGCATTGTACCTCAAATCTTGTATCTATCCCGAAGGATAATTTTTCATAGTTTAAAATGAAAGAGCACTGTACCTCAAATCCTGTATCTATCCCAAAGGATAATAAGACTTGAGGATGAGGCCCGATCAAATAAACTAAGGAATATATGACATTCGTTTGGTCTGCAAAACCTTTGTATTTGCCGAAAAGTTCCCTTATTTAATATTAAGAATGAAATAGGGTTTATATTAAGCTGGGTTTGGACATGCTTCCTATAAGGGCAAGCTCTTATAGTTAATTACATCTTAAATGACCAAAGTCACCTAAGAAGACTCTCGATAAAAATCAGGAAATATTATCTTCAAAGATTTTCAAGGGGTAGAACTTTTCAATGAGATTGGACGTAGAGGTGTGAAAGGGGATTTGTTCAAATTTGCAACATTTTGTTGTAGAGTCCAAAGGAGGAAGAACTAGGGGATGTCATGGATCCATAAGAGAACCTCGGGGACTTCCCAAGCTATCTTAATGTTTGGCTTCATTTCTAAGGTGAAATATTTAGGTGTTTCATCCTCCCAATTTTATTAGTTAGGGCTTACATTCGTGTGAAACTAGCACACAAATAGCCTAGAAGATGTGAGGATTTAGGTGGTGAAGAACGACGACCTTTGAATCCTAAGATGAGTTAGGGCATATATTGTATAGCAGGGTTGTACAAAGGTCTAAAGATAAGGTAAGGATTTATGTTGCATAAGCAAGCAACCTCGAATCCTATGGCTTGGTTGTTTATATCTAAGGAAAGAAGATTGGTTTAGCTGGGGAAGATAGATTTTACTGTCGAAGATGGTCGTGCTGCCCACCATGCTAGCTCCAAGCTCCTTGTCGCGAGGAGTTTGAGTTTTCTAGTGTGTCAAGTTATGATGTCAAATCAGGTGGCCTTAGTGTTATAGTTCTTTAAATTTTATGGGGGCATGTTAAAGTTGATTAGAGCGACACTAGTTAGGATCATACGGTTCCCTCCTTCCGGCACTACTATTTTTTATTTGATTCACTTAGTCCAAATGAATTTACTAAACTCAACTTAATGAGCTCCATAGTTTCATTTAGTCTGTGGGAAGCCTCGTCAACAACCATAGGTTATCTCCTCCAACGAATTCCCGATCATCTGATAGAGACATCTTAATTTAGTTGCAATTGTAGTTTTGTGTGATGTTTGTGATTAAATTTTGAGTTGTTTTATATTTTGAATGTTGTGGCGGTGAATTTTATCTTAATTTATTTTAGTTTTAGTTTTGGTTTTGGTTTTGGTTTTGGTTTTGTGGCTATCCTGATTGTTTTAGTTTTCATGAAGGGTGGCATTTTTGTTTAACATGCAAGTTTTTTAGGTACAGTATGCAGGTACAAGAAAGAGAGCACTAAAAACTGTAAAAGCGTGCCTGGCGAGTCTTCTCGTTCCACAACCTGAAACTCAAAAGACATGTTAAGGCAGTTTATATGTAACAGGGAAGTAAAATTTTGACGACCTACCTAACCCTATGTCATATCTTGGTGGGTCCTTCTTAATTTGATTAAGAATGATATTAGTCAAGCAAAACATATTAAGCTTAGTAGATTTCTGAGGTATCCAACTGATCTAGAGAAAGAAGCAAGTATGTACTACACTCTCGTTGCCTGGTGGAAAATCCCGAGCTCAGTTAAACTTATTATGTTGCTTAATAATTCATTCTTTAAACACCCTGATGGTCAATGAACATTGATGTATCAATTATCCCTAAGAGCAAGGTAATTATCATTTGTAGTTTAATTTTGAATATTATGTAGGTAAAGACCCTTAAAGAGGAAAGTAAGTGTATTGGAACATTATGTAGATTACTACTAAGCCCTTAAGACCTAGGTGAGTGTCTTAATTAGTTTTGAAAATGTTAAGCTTTAGTTCATGATTCATTATTTGAATTTCATTTGAAAATCAAATAGGGGTATTAAATTAATTAATAATTGACATCAAAGGCCATACCCCTAAGTTCTAGGTTCATTTTATTTTAATAAACTTCCAAATTTAAATAATTTAGAAATTTATTAACTTATCTTTTTAATTAAGAAAGTGAGGTTGGCTTCTACCAATTAACCCCTTGTGTTTCAAACATCCAAATTAAGATCAGAGGTTGCCCATTTCCCTCCTTGAATTAAGCCTAAATGCTAACTAAGGCTAAGGTGCCAAAATTACACATTTACCCTTAAGCTCTAACACTTCATAATTTATCAAATTTAATCCAAATGACTTTGAAATTTTTATGCTACCTCATTCATAGGTCAATTAAGACATCAGAGAAGAAATTATGATTTTTCAAAATTTAATTTAATTTAAATAATTATTTTAATAAAAAAATAGCATTCTTCAAAGAAAATTCCTAACTTAACCAAGGTAACTCCTAATTAGTTGAAATTTTTACGAGAGCTAGACCTAGACCAGAGAAGGCTTTGGACCAAATTTCATGACTTTTTGAGTTTTATTTGAATTTTAAAAATTATTTTAAGTTCTGGGGTATTTAATAAATATAAAATATTTTAAGTTTTGCATTTTTAAAAAATCTTCCTAAGGTCAGAGAACCTAGAAGAGAATATTTTATATTTTTATGAGTTTAATTTGATTTATTAGAATTATTTCTAATGAAAATCCATTTTAGCCTCTAAAAATTATTTTTAAGCTTTAAAATTCAGTATCTTTATTTAAAAAATCAGGAAAATATCCTAATTTTTTCTAAGTGCTTAGGAAGGAATTTAGAATATTTTCATGAGTTTTATAATTTTTGTGATTTTTAATTATTTAAATATTTAAAAATAGGCTAAAAAAATAAGTTTTTAATTTCAATACCATTTTATTTTTAGAAAATATCCCTCATCACAGACAACTCAAAAAATAAGTTTTTTGTAAATTTTTTAGTTATATTTTGGTTTTTTAAAAATCATTTAAGTGCTAAAATAATATTTATCTTTCCAAATCAACTTAAGTTACCAAATGAACCTAAAATACGTTGAAATTTTTATGATGAGTTCTCTGGATCCTAAATAATAGTACAGGTCAAAAATTAAGTCATTTTATTGTTTATATTTTTCAAAATTAATATTATTTGGGTTTTAGGGTTAGTGAAGATTAAGTGTATTCTTAAAGACTTAACTCATGAATTTTTTTCTAAGGGGTCCTCTGGTCATAGTGAACCTTCCAAAATTTTCTTGAAATTTCCTGAGCAACATGCTAATTATCATGATTAATTTACTCAAACAATAGACATAAACTTGCAAAATATGGATCTCTGTCTATGGACCTCCTTTGACTTTGGAAAAATTCAAGCATGTTGCCTAAGACAGAGGCAACAACATGCTAAAATTTCAAGCCTTGGTAATAGTACTACATGCATGGAGAATCAAAACATTCAAATCAGTGTTTAAATAATTAAAAATAAAATATGCATCAAATTGACTCCAAATCATTTCCACATTATTTTCTTCTGTTCACTGAGCAAAAGGGTATTTTTATTTTATTTTTATGATTTTTCTACACTAAGATATGAATTTTTAGAGCTAGGACTATTTATTTAAATAAGAAAATCCCTATTTTTCTATTTAAATGCATCCATATTTTTCTATTTAAATGCGCAACATTGACTGTATTCTAGGCAGCTCAGAAAGCACGCATGGCGCACTCTGGTTGGACCACGCCATCCACGTCGCCACTGACTCGGCCCGCAGTTCATGTAAGGAAGCACTGTCTGGCTCGATCTCCTCCGTCCATCTGATACACGTGCAATCGAATGGCTCCCCGTTATCATCCCTGATAGAGTGATCCCGTGACTGTCCATACTGAAACTCTAAGATCTCAACCTAAAATCAACCAAATCACCTTGGGTTTCTTTTTATTGACTCATCTAAGTGAGACGAACACATCCATACAGTAATTATGCAATTAAATTAAGCCGAATCAAATGGAGAATCCAAATAAGCTCGAGAGGAGGAGAGGTTCAATACCTTAGCTCTGAGAAGGGAAGCTTCAATCAGAGAGTCTCAGCACGTTCATTGGGGTCTAAAGAATCTAGGGATTAAGCCTCTTATTATGGTGAAATGCCTAGACCCAAATTCGACCAAGGCCGATTTCAGGTGTTGAACATAGTTTGTACTAGGGGGTCTATGGAAGGGGGATTTAATGGGGCTTTGGCTTCCTTCAATGTTGTGAAGATGTGGGTGAGTTTAATTTGAGTTTGGTGGAATTTAGAGGTATGGAGAGCTTTGTCCTGTCTCCAGCATGGTTTTGAGCTAAAAAATTGGGCTCCGACAAGGGGATTCAAGGCAATGTGGTGGTTGGGTTGCACTGAGGAGGTCTCAAAGAGGCTTTGGAATCAATTTGTGGAAGTCTCTTAGAGGAATTTTTCAGCTCTCTCCCCATGGACGTGGAGGGGAGCATTTTATAAAAAATGGCCTTAGGCTTGCTGTCATGACCAGTTAGTGGGTGAAATGTGCTGCCTAGGTGAAGGGCAGAGAGGCTCTAAGCTTCAATTTGGATGATGTGGTCTCTAGGTTTGAATATGGTTTAATCCCATAGAGGTGGCTCTCAGTATAGTCATTTTCTAACCACTCGATCGGCCGGCTGGACAAGGGAGGTGGCTAGGGAGGTCAGGTGAGCCAGGGGAATATGTCACAACAATTTAGTGATTTTAGGCTTTATTTTAGCAAAAATATCCAAGGCTTAAACAAATATGGCATTAAATCCATTGAATTAGGGGACCTTTGGTCCATGGCTTAGCTTAGGTGGTTTCATGGAGTTTAGGCTGGTCACTAGGGTCCAATTCATGACTGTGGAGTCATTAATTTAATGACTTTAGAATAGTTAGGCCACCTTTAGTGCTTGGGTTCAATGTGGGTCCAAGTGATCAAAATTTGGGTTTGGGCTAGGCTATCCATGTCAATTGACCCAAGTTATTTCTCAACATTTTGTAGATGATTTTTATGATGTTTTATGGTGAAGGGTTGCATGATTTTGAGTTCAACTGGTGAGTCAATCAGAGGGATTTTTTAAATTTGGTCAATTTAGGCATGTCGGGTTAGATATGGGTCTAGGTTGGGCTAGCCTTGGGCTAAGTCCAAATTTAATGGTCCACATTATCAAGGGAGATGTTGTGAAGATTTTTCATGAAGACAGAGTGGAAATTTTGGGGTTAAGGCCCTCAATTTGATCAAGTTTGAGGACATGACTAATTTGAGGCAAAATTGGGGATTTTTGGACTTAAGTTGAAATTAAATGAAATTAGGGCTTTAAAAAGGCTAACAAAAGGGCAAATTTGATTTGTAGGAAGGTTATGAATATTTCTCAATATAAATTATGGCAAATGGAGTAGGTCATGGGTTCAATTTGGTGGAACTAAGTCATAGGGCAAAAATTGGGTTTTTGGCTTAGCTCAAAATTGGGTTCAAATCATGGACCAATTAGGCTTGAATTTGGTCTATATTGGTCTTATCAAGGGTCAATTTGAGTTTAGGATTGAAATTTTTGGGAAATTGTGACCAATTTGATAGACATTTCAGGAAGGTTTGAGAAAAACATGGGCCTTTAAAGGGCAATTTGGGGGTTTTGATCAAAGATGGTCAAATTGGCCAAATTAGGTCATGTGATAGTTGATAAAAATGAAATTAGGAATATTTGGGAGGTTTTGGGAATTTTTTTGGAATTTTTGGAATCTTTGGCTAAAGAGGGGCATTTTGGTAATTTGGTAAATTTTGGTGATTTTGGGTAGTTTGGGTGTTTTCAAGGTGTTTGAAATGAATTTTCTTAACCAACTTCGGTATTTGGGGTAAACTTGAGAATTTTGGCCAAATTTAGGGTCCCAAAGGTATCCAGATAATTTGTGGGAGTTTAGGGGAAAAGGCTAAGTTGGTTATCTTGGTAGAGTTGGAGTGCCAACTACCATCAATAAACCATGGACCAATGAAAATCCCATTTTGGGTCCTCTATCTAGCGATCTTAGCCAAACCATAGTTTAGGGATAATGGGTTTAGGAGACCACCTACATAAGTCTCCCAAATGTATCAAGGGACCAAAGTCAGGAAATTATGGGTTTAGGGTAGTGAGCGATTGTGAGTGTAGGTGAGTGTCTTAAGCCCTAAACCAAAACTCAGGGTCAACCCTAAGGTACAACAGTCCTAAGGGTGACTCATCTTGAGTTCCCCCACAGTGACCCCACCTACTAAGTGCTATATGTTAGGACCAATATGTGGAACTTCAAGCTGAGCAAAGAGGAGTGTAGAATTTCTAATGATGAGGGTTCCTTATCTAGTTTTATAAGAATAGTCAATAGGAAAGTCCTACGGCTAAACCTTAGGCTACTAAAGAGGAAAAACTAAACCTCAACCGAAAGTGAGGTCAACACACAATAATCACAACAACAATAGAAAATAAAAATTCATAACACAACATAAAACATAGTCCACAACATCACATAACTGCATCTGTAGCAGTTCTACATCACAGAGTCCATAAGAAAGCACAAACATAACAATAGATCAAACCAAATCAAGTCCAACACATCATCTCTCATCTGTAATCCTCTCCACTCTTAGAATCGCCACTATATCATTTTTCTTTCGTCTCATAGTCAAGATAATGAGGATGTTGAGGAAATGCTACTCTTGTGTCACCTCTAATCAGGCTCTCTAGAGCTGGGTATAATTTCTCCTCGAAGTCACTCTTTCTCCTATTATACTTATTTATATGCTCAGTAAATTTTTCTAGATTTTCATCTTTATCAACAGTAAGGTGGATATGAGTCATCACCTTCTGTAATAACTGCTCTTGAGTCTCAATTGACTCACCTCGAGATGTAGAAGCACGTGAAACAGATGGTCTTGAGGTAAATGCAGTAGAGGTAGATGCAGCAGACGTCTTTAATCCATAGCTCCTGGAAAATCATCCTCTCTAGCCAAAAATTGAATGCTCCAAATAAAACTTCACATTCACTTTTGTAATGGGCTTTAGAGGCAACAGAACTTCCTCCAAACTATCATACTTTACTCCAGCCTGCTCGCATAAAAAAAATATCAAGGAAGCAAATCCCATACCTACAGTAGTAGCAGTTGTAGCTGAACTGATGATAGTGTGATAGATCAAAGCCCCTATGTTGATGGGTTTTCCCTCCTGAATACAATAATTCAACGTTGCTCTCTCTCTGGTCACTTCACTGAGATGTTTTGTAGGAAGTAGATGAGTAGATATAAAATAGTGTCAAGCCTTTGATGGTGCACACAACTTTGATGTTATAAAATTTACTCACCTCTCATTTGTAGTCTTCCAATGTCCTCTTCCAACAATCATAGATGATATGATCTCGTCCAATTCCGCTTTTGTAGGACTATAATTCGCATAAAAACACAAAGTCTCCTGTGGTAAATGGTAAAACAAGTTTATTACCTCTGGAGTAAAAGGTACCAACTTCCCTCGAAACATAACTCGATCGTCCTCAACCTCTGGGAGATTTTTATAAAACTCCCTTACAAAATAAATTATTGCAATTGAAAAGAAACAACAGAACTGTTCCCACTGTCGGCGAACTATTGGGTCCTCCACTTCTCCACCAGGACTCTTAAAACAACGCTTCTGAATCAATTTTTGTGACTGTAGAGCATCACAATATCGATCTTGAGCTTTTGAACTGACAAATTTACTTGAATCAAATGAGCTCTTCCCTTTGCTCCTTTCCATTCTTGGTGTCATTCTACAAATTTGATAAATTCCAAAAATAACTTTAAAAATCAAGTTTAAGTTACTAAACTAAACTTCCAAAAGCACTAGCTAAACTTCTCAAGCAATTTCCATAGATTTTTCTTCACTTTTCACCATGAATAGTAAATTTTCAAAATCTTCCTAATGTGCTTAAAATATATGGTGAAAATCTAAATTTTTTGCAAAGAAGTAAAGCTCTTACCTCAAGGAATTTGAATCTAGCAAATCTCATATGATTCCACCAAGAAGTTTCCAAATTTCACTTGCCCTGGCCTCAAAATTGCGAACTCGATTTGGGGAAGACGATAGGAGGTGTTAAAAATGGCATTTTCGGACCAAAAATTCACTTTTAACCGTTCGCAAACTGGTTTTCGTGAATCGGCACTTAAGCGCGGATAACTGACGCTTAGGTGCCTGCCTCTCGAGTTGGCTCGCGCTTAAGCGCGTGATGTGGCGCTTAGACGCCAGTGCACAATTTTCAAAAATTTTAAATTTAAGTAAAATGCACTTTTAGCCTAAGTAAACCACCCTTAAATGGTCTCATAACACTTAAATGACTATTTTTACTTCTGATAACTCCCTTCTCTCTCAAAATTCTCCATAATAATTAATTCATATTTAGGCTAAAAATAACACAAGATTTCACAAAAACAAACTTATATTAATTCACAAACAAGTACAAACACATTTAACACTTATTTCTCTCTCCAAATAGTCTTAGATAGGAAAATTTTCCTAAGTACAAAACACTTAACACACATTTACAATTAAACACATAAGTGACACAAACATTAAACACAAGACATAAACGTAAGTACAAAACACTTAACACACATTTACAATTAAACACATAAGTGACACAAACACTAAACGAAAACACTTAACACACATTTACAATTAAACACAAAAGTGACACAAACATTAAACACAAGACAACACTTAACACACATTTTACAATTAAACATATAAGTGACACAAACACTAAACACAAGACATAAACACTAACACACTTGCGCATATTTACAATTTAACACATAAGTGACACAAACACTAATACAAGACATAAACACTGACACACTTAAAAACATGACTCCCAAAACACAATTCCTAACACTTAACTTAATGCCACTCTTCATTAGAAAGAATGAATTCTTGTCTCTTAGTAGTCTCTCCAGGAATATAGAGTTGATAAAACGGACGGTGGTGATGAGCTCTAATAATATCATCTTCTATCCACTTTTGCTTAAGGAACGTCACCTTATTTGCTTCCTCTATATAACTGTTATGGTTGAATTGCATCTTAAGTTGCCACCCAATATGTTCTAGATGAGCATGCAATTCAAGAACCTTAGTCTGTAATAGAGATATAGTATTCTCCATATGGTTGATCTTCTCTGATATCCCTTCAATGCTAACACCTAAGAAACTGTTATACATCTCATGTGCACTTTGACTAATGAACTTCTTCCTCATGGCTTCTTTCTTCTTCTTCAAATTCATCTCCCATGAAAACATTTTCTCTAAATCTCTCTCTTTCTTAGACTTTTAGGGCTAAAAATAATTCGGAGTAGAAACTATCAAGACACGTTTATTCCAACTAAAGTACAATTACATCTTTTAGAAATCAAAATTTTCACATGTGATTAAATTGCCTCGCTTAAGCGCTGAATCTGTCGCTTAAGCACCAGTACACATTTTTGCACCAGTCAACGTAAAATTCCAAATTCTCATTCTAACATTGTCTAGGTCACTAAATAAAGTCTTAAAATCATTACTAGCACATGATAAACTAGAAAATACTACCCCAAATTTCTTAATCAGATTTAAAACAATAATCAAAGCAAAAACACACTGATATCTATGGGTTGCCTCCCACAAAGTGCTTGGTTTTACGTCGTCAACCCGACATCACCAGTGCTCATCCTGGTTGACCCAACATCATTCATTCATTATATTTATGTTGATCCCCTATATAATAATGTTTCAGTCTATGTCCATTCATTTTAAAAATTTTCTCGGAATTAGGATCTTTAATATCCACACTCCATAAGGATAAACTTTTATCACAACAAATGGGTCCATCCACCTGGACTTAAGTTACCTGGAAATAATCTTAAACTTGCCTTATATAGAAAACCTTATTGCCCTGGCTTAAAATTTTTAGTAAGAATATTTCAATCATGCCACATTTTCATCTTTTCTTTACAAATCTTAGCACTCTCTTAAGATTGATTCCTTATCTCTTCAAGCTCTTTTAATTGTAACAATCTTTTCGCACCAACATCTCTTAAATTATAATTGAACTCTTTAATAGCCCAATATGCTTTATGCTCATGTTCAACTATTAAGTGACAAGCTTTCCCAAATATTAGCCTATATGGGGACATTCCTATAGGAGTTCTATATGTGGCAAGCTTTCCCAAATATTAGCCTATATGGGGACATTCCTATAAGAGTTCTATATGCAGTCCTTACAAAGCATAGTCAAGTTTGACTGAGCAATCCATTTTTGTTAGATTCACTGATTTTTCCATAATTTTCTTAATTTCCTGATTAGATAATTCAACCAAACTATTTGTTTGAGGATCATAAGCAGTAGCAATCCTATGATTTATATGATGTTACCTTAATAACTTCTTCATATCGGCATTTCTGAAATAACTTTCACCATCAGTAATGATAACTCTCGGCATCCCAAATCTACAAAATATGTTTGTTTTCAAAAATTTGCAAGACTTTGAACATCACATCGAAGTAAAGTAATAACTTCTATCCATTTGGATAAATAGTCCACTACTAACATAAAATATAAATTTCTAAAAGATGGCATAAATGGTCTAATGAAATCTAATCCCCAAACATCAAATATTTCAACTTCTAGCATATAATTCAGGGGCATCTCATTTCTTCTAGAAATATTTGCCTGCTCTTTGACATACATTACAAGTTTTGATATAAGCATTAACATCTTTCGAAATTGTAGGCCAATAAAATCCAGATTGTAGAATTTTGTATGATACTTTATGAACACCAAAATGTCCCCCAAAATCAGAATTATGACATTTTTGGATAAGTTCATAAGTTTCTTCTAATGGTACACATCTTCTAGTGATAAAATCCTTTCCTTGTTTATATAAATATGGGTCATCCCAAAAATAAGTCTGAGCTTCAAAAAAAAGTATCCTCATTTGTTGGTATGTCATTCCATAAAGTTTAAGATCACTAACAATATAGTTCACAATATCGACATACCACGTAACACACCACTCATTTACTGTGAACAATTTTTCATCTAGAAAATGTTCATTAATTTCTTTTTCAAAACAGAGTACTTTTTCTAACTCAAACATGGAAAAATGATCAACATTTTGATTTTTAATTCCATTCCAATCTATTATTTCAAAATCAAATTCTTGTAAAAAAAGAATCCATCTTATAAGTCTCAGTTTAATATCTTTCTTTTTCATTAAGTACTTAATAGCAGAATGATTTGTATGCACTATACAATGAGTTTCAATCAAATATGATCTAAATTTATCAAATACATATACTATTGCTATTAACTCTTTTTCAGTTGTTTTATAATTAATTTAAGTTTCATTGAGAGTTTTACTAGCATAGTAAACAACTTTGAAAATTTTATCATATCTTTGTCCTAAAACAACTCTAATAGCATAATCACTTGAATCACACATAAGTTCAAAAGGTTTTTCCTAAGTTTGTGAAACTATAATTGGTGTAGTGATTAATTTTTCTTTTAATAATTTAAAAGCTTTTAGGCATTCCTCATCTATGTTTAGTGCAGTGATTAATTTTTCTTTTAATAATTTAAAAGCTTTTAGGCATTCCTCATCAAAAATGAAAATTGCATCTCTAGTAAATGGCATAAAGGTTTAGCAATCTTAGAAAAGTTCTTAATGTATCACCTGTAGAATCTAGCATGTCCTAAAAAACTCCTAATTTCCCTGACATTTGTTTGATAAGGTAAATTAGCGATACTTGAATTTTAGCAGGATCTACTTCCATATCATATTCTAATAATTGATGACCTAATACAATTCCTCCTGCTACCATAAATTGGCATTTTTCCCAGTTAAGGACTACTTATATTTGATGACCTAATACAATTCCTCCTGCTACCATAAATTGACATTTTTCTCAATTAAGGACTAAATTTGTTTCTGATACAATTCCTCCTGCTACCATAAATTGGCATTTTTCCCAGTTAAGGACTAAATTTGTTTCTTAGCGCTTAAGAACTTTAGATAAATGTTCTAAACATGAGTCAAATGAAGTTCCAAACACTGAAAAAAGTTCATCCATGAATACTTCAATCCCTTTTTCAATTAAATCACAAAAAATTTCATTCATACAATTCATCCATAAATACTTACAAAAAATTGCCATCATACATCTTTTAAATGTAGCAGGGGCATTACATAAACCAAAGGACAGATGTTCCAAACACTGAAAAGTCATCCATAAAGACTTCAATCCCTTTTTCAATTAAATCACAAAAAATTTCATTCATACAATTTTGAAATGTAGTATGGGCATTACATAAACCAAAGGGCATTCTTCTAAAAGCAAAAGTACCATAAGGACTGGTAAATGTTAATTTCTCTTGATCATCAAGAGATATTTGAATTTGGTGATAACCGATATATCCATCCAGAAAACAAAAGTATTTATGCCTAGCTATTTTATCCAACATTTGATCTAGAAAGGGTAGTGGAAAATGATCTTTCCTAGTGGCAATATTTAATTTTCTATAATAAATACATATTCTCCACCCTATAACTTGTCTGGTAGGTATTAACTCATTATGCTCATTTATAGTTATAGTTACTCCTCCTTTCCTAGGAACATAGTGAATTGAATTAACTCATGCACTATCTGAAATAGGGTAGATAATTCCAGCATCTAACCACTTTAAAATTTCTTTCTTTAAAACTTCTTTCATAACAAGATTTAATCTCCTTTGTGGATCAGCCTTGGGTTTGCAGTTTTCTTCCAAATTAATTCTATGCATACAAATTGAAGAATTATTTCCTTTAATGTCAGAAATTGTCCATCCGAAGGCTTTCTTAAAAGTTTTTAGAATTTTCATAAGCATTTCTTCCTCTTCTTCCCTTGTTTAACTTCAAGGAAATTATAACAAGTAAAGTATAGGAATCTCCAAAAAAAGGCATATTTTAAATGTTCAGGAAGTAGCTTCAACTCAAGTTCTAGAGGTTTTTCAATAGATGGACAAAATGATTTATCTTTGTCTAACATGTCCAAACTTTGAAAATATTCTTGAACATTACTTGAAACTTCCTTAAAAAGGTTTACACATTGATCTAATTCATCTTTTTGCTCATTTTCCAAATCTTTTTCTTCAGATTTTTCTTCATAAGTAGCCTTAAAATGACATTCACTCAGATATTTTATAGCATTCATTCTATAGAAATCATCATCTTTACTGTTTGCAGGGTATTTCATTGATTTTAAAATGCTAAAAGTAACAGTTTCATCATTGACTTACATTGTTAATTTCCCATTTTTTACATCTATCATTGCTCCTCTTGTGGCTAGGGAAGGTCTCCCCAAAATGATATGTATCTCTTTATCTTCCTCCATATCTAGCATAATGAAATCAACATGAAAGATAAATTGATCCGTCCATATCTAGCACAACGAAATCAACAAGAAAGATAAATTGATCCACTTTCACTAGGACATCTTATAACTCCTTTAGGGTATGGTTATTGAACGATCTGCTAACTCCAGAGTTATAGTAATATGGGTTATTTTTCCTAATCGCAACCTTTTAAATATTGATAATGGCATAAGGTTAATGCTTTCTTGCACCTAAATCACATAAAGCTTTCCAATAAAATCTGCCACCTATTGCACATGGAATTGTAAAGCTACTAGCATCAATAAGCTTTTCATAATGTTTCTTCTGAATCATTGCAATGCACTCCTCACTAAGTGCAACAGTCTCATTATCTTCAAACTTCCTTTTTCTGTTGAAAATATCCTTCATATACTTTATACAGCTTGGCATTTGATCTAAGGCTTCATCAAATGGAATATTGATTGTAAGCTTCTTAAATTTTTCCAAATATTTTGAAAATTGCTTATCCAACTTTTTTTGTCGAAGTCTCTAAGAAAATGGAGGTGGTGGTTTTTCTAAATCAGTTTTCAGCAAAGAAATAGGTCTTTCAGAATCACTCGGAGCGTCCTCTTTTTATTCTTCAATTTCTTTTCTCTCAACTTAAATCTCTTTTTGAACCCTACCTTCCAACTCTCTTTCGCTTCTAAGTTTTACAGCTTTAACTTGCTCTTTATTTTGGTGTTTTGGATTTGATTCAGTATTACTAGGAAGTGTTCCTTGGGATCTATTACTTAATGAACTTGTGATTTGCCCAAGTTTATTCTCAGTATTTCTAATTATAGCTCCTTGACTTTGTAACTGATTACCGGTTTATAGCACTATTTCTTCTATAGACAACTTCTTATCCTTAAACTGTGTATTACTGTTGAAATCTGGAGGATAAGTAGATCTATAATTATTATTCCCTTGGTTGTTTCTAGTTTCCTAATAGGTTTACTTGGTTGTTCCCCCATTGCTAATTATAACCACTCAAATTGTTATTCCAGTTAAAGTTAGGATGGTTCTTCCAACCTTAGTTATAAGAATTGGAATATGGGTTATTCTACTTATTATTTATGGCATGCAAAGTCTCTAATGATGCTTGAGAATCTACAATTTAGCCCAATGAATTCTCTTCAATCATGGAAATTGGTTAAGAAAAATTCATTCTAAATTGGTCTAACTTCCTTGAAATTGCAGCAACTTAATTTGCTAACAAAGTAAATGCATCAGTTTCATGAATATTGGCTACTTTCTTTGGATTCATCCTCTCAGAATGCTATGGAAATTTATTGGTAGCCATCTCTTCAACTAAAGCATAAGCGTCATGAAATGGTTTTGACATCAATGAACCACCAGCAACGACATCGATAATAGATATAAGAGACCCAACTAATCCATTATAAAAAGTTTGAATTATTAACCAATCTGGCATAGCATGGTGTGGAAACTTTCTTAAGAAATTAATCAATTATAAAAGATTTGAATTATTAACCAATCTGGTATAGCATAGTGTGGACACTTCCTTAAGAGTTCTTTAAGTCATTCACATGCTTCATAAAAAGATTCCCCTTCAAATTGATTAGAAGATGTAATATCATTTCTAAGCTTCGTAATTTTTTATGGTGGAAAATATTTAGCAAGCAATTTTTGAGCTAAATCACCCCAAGTTCTGATAGATGTAGGTGCTATCGAATTCAACCACATCTTAGCTTTATCCCTCAGTGAGAAAGGAAATAACCTAAGTCTTATGACATCATCTGCAACACCATCGTATTTAAATGTAGCACACAATTCTAAAGAACTAGTAAGATGTAAATTTGGATCTTCAGTTGTTGATACCATTTGGATAATAACAAGTTTAAGCTCAAATGAATTAGCCACTACAGTAGGTTTTTGAATACTACAATGAAGCTCATTTACATTAGGGTTGGCATAATCTCTTAAAGGTCTTAACTCTTTATGAATTTCAGCATTTTGATTATATTGGTTTACAATTTCTGTAATTTTTTTAGATTTTTCAAGATTTTTAATTTTTTTGGTTTTTCTAATTTTTCTAATAGTTCTTTCTAATTTAGAATCGTAGGGCACTAGTCCTTCAGAACCTGAGCTACGCATACACTAACATAAAATAAAATAAAATAAAATATAACAAATAAGATACAATATTTAAAGTTTAAATAAGATTTTCTGAATATAGAAATTTACTTAGTTTTCTTCCCCAGCAACTGCGCCAAAAATCTTGATCCCGTACTTAATGCTTATGCAAGTATAACAATAGTTCTAATGGTATTTTTTACTTATATTTCTCTATTTTGCGACAAAACCAAAAACTTAATCTTGAAGAAAAATAAGAATTTAACTTCTTAATTTATATATATTTATATTGAGATCCCGCGCAAGTATATGTATCGTCATTAAGTAAAATGGAATTTTTTATTAAGACCTGATTATTGAGCCCACAGGAAAGATCATACAATATGCACTTTTTAGAAATTTTTTTTATTTTTAAAAAGAAAATTACTTCAACTAAAAACAATTTTTGTAGGAATTTAAAATTTAAATATTTTTGGCACTTTTAATATTTTAATGAAATTGTAAAAACTTAAAAAGATAACTAAAGTTTTTTCTTTTTAAAAGATAACTAAAGAAAAGTACATAATATGAAAATATCTTTCTTCTTATCATGAATCAATACTATGTATAGGAATTCTATTGTGGAAGTATGCAAATTGTGTTGTGTCAAATAGGAGCAATAATATTTTTAACCTTACTAATGAGCAATAAAGAACATTGATTAAGTTAAAGTTTGAATAGTTCTGAAGACCGGCTAGGTAAGCAAGATACTAGCTCTCATTCTAGAGTTCCCTCGATTCCCTCCACCTGGGGGCTAACATTCTTGTATCATAACCTGAAACAATAAACTAAGTTGGGGGTTTTAACATGTCACTTTAAAGTCCTCTAACTCTACACCCATTAATGAATATTTCCCTATTTATTTGCACTAAATTATATGAACTACATTCTCATTCATACAACCTCATGGGATTCTTTCCAATTGTTGACTGAGGCATATGAACTACATTCGCATTCATACAAGCTCATGTGATTCTTTCCAATTGTTGACTGAGACAATACCAAACCGATTCTTATATGTTCTCACAACAAATTTTAACATTTGGATTGGCCAAATGAAGAAGTAAATGAAGTGCATGAATTTAAATCATCACAACTTCTTCCAACATTAATGATCAATAATCTCCACAACTTCCATCCAAAACTTAATTAATTATCATTTTAAGAGGAAATATAAAGAAAACAACTCAGAATCCATGGAGAAAAAAAACCACACTTTAGTTTAAAAGAAGAAATCATTCTCAAACCAACAACAAGTCTCAATTAAAACCAAAAGTAGTCTAAAACAAAAAGATAAAAATATATCTCAAGCCCTCCACCAAACTCTTGAAGTTCCTTTGAATCTCTTCTCTTTTACAATCACTCAAAACAAAATAATAGAAAGGATAAAGTAAATAAAAAGTTGTTCCTGAAAATCTCTCCGATCTAACTCCCAGAGAAGAACTTTTAAAACTTACCAATATTTCTAGGACTCTTTTCTAAGTCCTCTCTTCTTTCTTTTATAGTTTTTCAAGAGGTGTCTTAGGATCTCTTCAAAATGTGTCTTGATTTGATGTATTTTCCCAAGAGACGCATCCTTTCATGATAATTTTCGTCCATGGTGGTTACAACCACCTATTAAGCCAAGGGAGCCTCAAAAACCTCTTTGAAATTTGTGAAAACTGATTTTACTCATCTAGTAACTGCCACTGGCGCTTAAGCAACCTCTTCCAAATTCATCAAAACCAATTTTACTCATCTAGTAACTGCCACTGACGCTTAAGCACGGGATCTCGGTGCCTAGGCATGACCTTCTCTATTTAACTGGTGCTTAAGCGCCAGCTCTGGCGCTTAGGCGCCAAACTCTTTTGCATAATTTTTTATCTTTTTGCTCCAAATCTGCTCCTTTTTCACTCCTTTAAGCATTTTTTTACATTTTTACTTATATAAAACACAAAAATAACTTCCATTAAAGCGCAATATCTAAAAAATAGGTATAAAAATGTGTCTAAAAATACTATATATTTTAGTTATATCACATGTCCTTCAATTCTTTAAAAGCCAATTTGTCTACCATTTTGAAGTACCGTAAAGATTAATTTCTGATAATGGGACAGCCTTTAAAAGTACCAAAATGAACAATTTTGTCAAATGACAAGGGATAGATTGGAGATATTCTACAATTTACTATCCTAGAGTAAATGGCCTCACTACAACGAGCAATACAATTAAAAATGGAACATGATACTTAGCTCTTCCTCTATAAAATGTGACGAAGACTCTTCTACAAAGGATCCTCAAATGCCTCCTCAATGTTGAGTGTCTCCCTTACCCAATATCTCAATCCTCAACAATATCTTAATGCAATTATCAATGAAAATACAATTTCTACACTAAGAACTTCTAAGGATTTCCCTTAGGACTTCAACGACAATTACCACTACTCTACCTCCCCTCCTTCTATTCCATCTCCAAATATGTCCATATAAGCTCCACTAACACCCTGAACCGTGTGAAGCAACTGCAGAAACTTGCCCCAAAAATTTTTGGCACTTGGGCTCCACAGAGCTGGCACCTAAGTGCCAGCTTCTCTATTTTCACAAGAAGGTGGTGGAGCTTAAGTTCCACAGGGCTAGCGTCAAGGTACTCGGAGAAGCGCCTTGGCGCTTGATACGCTTAGAATATGACTAATTTTTCACATACATTTTATGTTTATTTTTAATGATATTACACTTTAAAAGAAGATATTTTAACATTTTTGTCTTCAGGTACAAGAAATGAACTTTTGGATAAAAAACAAGTAAAAATGGGCAAATATGGTGCAATTTTGACCCAAAACGAGCAAGAAATAGAAATTATGACCTGACACATTTCGATATGTCTTTCTATGCTTAATCCACTTTACACATCACATATTTTTGAATGAAATTACACTTTTAAAAAAGATTACTTTCATGCTTATCTTGCAAAAAGATGGAGCAACTGCAGGGTGGTGCCAGAGGCACCATATTACAGAGAAGAGGCACCATAATGGTGCCAAAAGCACCAAAAACTAGAGAATCGATGCCAATGGTGCTAGAGACGGTTATGGATGGATTTTTGGCAGTTTTTGACTAATTTGAGATGTTCTAAAAAGCTTCAAATAACTAGCACGCCCCATTGAGTGGTTTAATGAATTTATACACTTGGGGAAGACTCTTGAATGAAGAGATATGTTTTTGGATAAAGAGATTTGTCTCTTTGAATGAAAAGATGTGTCTCAGAGAAAAAGAGGGATTTTGTGTCTCTTTAAAATAGGGGGGAGGGGGGCGGGCGCTTCTCACGGTGGGTGTGTGTGTGTGTGTGTGTGTGTGTGTGTGTGTGTGTTGGGGGGTGGGTGTGGGTGTTAGGAAAAATGAGAGGCATGCTTACAGATCTTAGAATAGGAGTAGAAATGTAGATCTTTACCTTTTCTAAAGAGATTGGAGAAGGGATTTTGAGATAATCTACAAGGAATTGTAGTAGTATTGCATAGATCAACTGGAGACTTTGTGAAAGAGATCTTCATCTTTCTCTCAAAGGAAAAAAACTAAGTATTGTGTTCTTCATTATTTTATGATTTTGTAAACACTTATCTAGTTGATTTGCTTTGATGTAATGAAGTTTTCCTTTGTGTTTTCTTCATTTATTGTGAGTAGTTTTTCTTACTCTTTTTTCTTGTTTGGAAATAGTGACATGAGATGATTATGTCATTGCTTTCATTTTACTTTTCATTTGTAATGAGTAGGATTCATGCTTAGGATTTTTGGATGCATGTTAG
Source organism: Phalaenopsis hybrid cultivar (assembly GCA_002079205.1). NCBI lineage: Eukaryota > Viridiplantae > Streptophyta > Magnoliopsida > Asparagales > Orchidaceae > Phalaenopsis > Phalaenopsis hybrid cultivar. Next base: position 227,644 of record JXCR01142015.1, read on the forward strand.
AAGATGTTTTAATTATAAATGTGATGGTTATTACTTGAACTTTATTTACGTTACAATAAGGGCTCGTTGTAGTGTTTAAATTTGTTGTAATTGCATTAAGATTCGAGAGGGCAGTGTAATTCTCAACAAAGTGGAATAACATTTGATTTCTTGGATGAGAATGTAGTCTATGGGATTGAGTGCAAATAAATAAAGAAATATACTTTGATGGACATAAAGTTGGAGATTTTAGGGTGACAGATCAAAATTCTCAATTTGGTCTAGTTTTTTGGAAACCAAAGCGAGTGTTAGCCCTCATGGGAGGGGGGGATGGGAGCTTTGGAGTGGGATTAAGTATCCTCTTAGCCTAACCAGAGATTTAATGACAAAACTCTGAATTAACCAATGTTCTTTATGTACTAGACAAAGGATAAAGAATAAGATTGCTCCTATTTAGCATGTACAATATTTAATGTATCTCATTCATATACATTATCTAATTCACTACATAATAATAGTAGTTTTTTACAGCTCAAAATTCTCCAAACCAATTTATCCAGAAATTGTTATCTTTAGAATTAATATTTTCCTTTATGAATAATTATTGGTTGTTTTAAACTTAAAACTTACCTTTAGGAGTTCTTATAAGAAAAATCACTTAAATTAACCTTCCAAACTAAGGATTGATGGTAGTAGACTAGAATTAGCCTAAGAGATTTCATACCTCATTTTTCTGTGGGATCGATACTAGTGTTTTTTAAGGAAAACTCTATATTACTTGAAGTGATACGTGCACTTGCGTATAACCCATAGTGTGTGAATTATTATCTATATTTTATAACATTTCAATTTTTCTTATTAGCCGTTAAATATAAATTGGGTCAAGTTTTTGAGAATATTTTGGAAGCTAAACTGTTGTGTAATTGTGGGTCGGGCTAAGTTTTTGGCGCCATCTCATGGGAATTAAATTGACATAAAACACATAGAAAAACATCAAACACTAGGGGAAAATCAAGTTTTTGGCACTGTTGACGGGGTTTTGATCCTAATTTTATATGTCAATACGATGTATGCGGTTATATTCTAAATTTTTTCCGACTTATAATTCTTACATTGCAACGACGCCAAAAACTTGATCACCAGCAACAACAAAGCAAAAGCCTAACTTCAAAGCAAATAAGAATGTACTTATTACATTTAATTATGTGATACTATACAAGTATATGTATCGTTATCAAGTAATATAAGACCTTTTATTAAGTCTCAAATGTTGAACCGACGGGCAAAAAATAACAATATGCAAATAAAATCAGAAGAAATTTGATAACAAATTTTACTATGCAAAATATTCTTACTCAAACTATATATGCTATAATAGGAATGAAAGTTTGATTCTTTTTAAATTTTTGATAATTGAAAGTGAAGTAAATAACTAACTAAACTTAACTAGATATTTGTAAAATGAAGACAATATAAATAAATTATTTTTATCCTTATCATGAATTAATAACAAGTATAAGAATTTTGTTGTGAAAGTATTCAAATTGTGTTGTGCCAAATAAGAGCAATAATTATATAAATAAATTAAATTTTGAAAAATCACATTTTCTCCTCTAATGTCTTAATTGGCCCATGAATGTGGTAGGATAAAAATTTTAAAATCATTTGAATTGAATTTGACAAATTATGAAGTGTTAGAGCTTTAGAAGCAAATGTGTAATTTTGGAAAATTAACCTTAATTAACATTTAGGCTTAATTTAAGGAGGGAAATGTGTAACCTCTGATCTTAATTTGGATGTTTGAAACACAAGGGGTTAATTGGTAGAAACCAACATCACTTTCTTAATTAAGTTAGTAAATTTCTAAATTATTAAAATTTGGAAGTTTATTAAAATAAAATGAATCCAGGACTTCGAGGTATAACTTTTGAAGTCAATAATTAATCAATTTAATACCCTTATTTTGATGTTCAAATAAAAGTCAAATCATGAATCATGACCACCTAAAAATTAACCTCTTCAAAACTAATTAAGGCACTCACCTAGGTCTTAAGGGCTTAGTAGTGACTTAGTCTAAATCAAATTTCATTTAAATAAAGATTAGAATAGTAAATATCATTTAAAATTAAAACATCTTTCAAACATTACAAGCCCAATTAGGAATAAAATTTGGTTAAGTGTTCCAACAACACTAACTTGCCTCTTTAAGGGTTTTCACTCTCATAATTCTTAAATTGAATCACAAGTGATAATTACCTCATACTTAGGGATAATTGAGACATCAATGTTCACTGAGCATTAAAGGTATTTACAAGATGAATTATTAAACAACATAATAAGTTTAAAAGAGCTCGAGATTTTCCACCAAGCAGCGAGAAAGCAGCACAGACCTACTTCTTTCTCTAGATCTATTGGATACCTCAGAGATCTACTAAACTTAATATATTTCGCTTGATAAAATAATCCTTAATTGATCAAATAGGGACCCACTAAGATATGACCTAAGGTTAGGTAGGTCGTCAAAATTTTACTTCACAGTTTCATATAAACTGCCTTAACATGCATTTTGAGTTTCAGGTGTTGGAACGAGAATAATTGTCAGGTACGCTTTTGCAGTTTTCAGCGTTGTCTTTCTTATACTTTCATACTATACTTTTATGCCTGCAAACTTGCATGTGAAACAACGACGTCATCCTGCATGAAAATTAAAACTATCATGATAGCCACAAATTCATAATCAAAACCAAAACTAAAATCAACCAAGATAAAATTCACCGTAATAATATTCAAAATATAAAACAACTCAAAATTTAATCACAAACATCACACAGAATTACAGCTTCAACTAAATTAATATGTCTCTATCAGATGACTAATCATAAACATCACACAGAACTAGAATAATTCCTCGGAGAAGGTAATCTACGGTTGCTAATGAGGCTTCCCACGGTCTAAATAAAATTATGGAACTCTTTAAGTTGAGTTTAGTAACTTCTTTTGAACTAAGTGAATCCAATAGAAAATAGTAGTGCCAGAATGAGGGAACCATAGGATCCTAACCGGTGTCACTCTAATCAACTTTAACAAGCCCCTAAAAAAATTTAAAGAACTTTAAATATAGGGCCACTTAATTTGACATTATAACTTTGCACACTAGAAAACTCAAACTCGTCGCGGCAAGGAGCTTGGAGCTAGCATGGTGAGCAGCACAACCATCTTCAACAACAAAACCTGTCTTCCCCAACTAAACCAGTCTTCATTCCTTAGACTTAAACAACAAAGCCATAAAACTTCGAGTTTGCTTGCTTATGCAACATAAATTCTCACCTTATATTTAGGCTTTTATATAGCTTTGTTATACAATATAAGCCCTAACTCGTCTTAGGATTCCAAAGTCGTCGTTTGTCACGACCTGAATCCTCACATCTTCCAAGCTCTTTGTGTGATCGTTTCACACGAATGTAAGCCCTAATTAATAAAATTGACAGGATGAAACAGTTAAATTTTTCTCCTCAAAACTGAAGCCAAACATTAAGATAGCTTGGGAAGTCACCGGGGTTCTCCTCTGGATCCATGACATCCCGTAGTTCTTCCTCTTTTGGATTCTACAACAAAATATTCTAAATTTGAACCAATCTCCTATCACACCTCTACGTCCGATCTCATTGAAAAATCTTACCATTTGAAACCACTTGAAGATAATATTTTCTGATTTTTATCGAGTCTTCTTAGGTGACTTTGGTCATTCAAGATGTATGTAGCTATATGGGTTTGCCCTTATAGGAAGCATGTCTGAACCCAGCGTAGATGAAATTAAAATCTAGTTAAGATGGGTTCCACTGGAATATGTCTATTGCCTCTGAATTTTATTAAAATTAAGTGTTTTAATCTAATTATTTATGAAAAAAAATCTAGTTTAAGTTTACTCAATCTCCTTGGATTAGGCTTAGGTTAGGGTTCAACTCGGGTTGACTCGAACCTGGCCTAATCCTAATCCCTATATCTTAGCTGAAACCCTAAAACCTAACCTTGGTCTGGCCCAACTTAGACCTGACCCAACTAAGGTTTTACCCAACCAATCCCAAACCAAAAACTTAACCTAGGAGACCTGACCCAACCTAAATCTTACCAACTCTGGTCTAGCCAATTTCTAATTCAAACCATAAAACCTAACTAGGTCTGACCTAGCGCAGTCCATACCTAAACTAAACCCGACCTAGCTCAGGTCAAGCCCAACCTAACCCAAACCCAAAAACTAATCCAGGTTTGGAATGACTAAGAACTGAGCCAACCTAGACCCAAATTAGCGCAGATCTAGCCCAACCTAGCCTAAACTCTAAAACCTAACCCAGACATGACTCAACCTAGACCTGACCAAACCTAGACCCGCCCAGCTTAGGTCTAACCTAGCCTAACCGAAACCCTAAAACTTAGCTAAGGTCTAACCCAACCCAGACTTAACCCAACCTAGATCCAACCCAGCTTAGGTATTTTTCAACCTAATTAAAATGATCTGAAACACCCTAAAACTATGAATTTACTTAAAACACTCAGTAATCATCCAAATGACCAAAACAACTTCAAACCACCCAAATGATCTGAAACACCCTGAAACTACTCAAATGAATTGAAATACCTCAACATTCAAATACTTGAAATGAACCAAATTACCCAAGGTAAAATGGTTGAACCATATTCAACCGTAAATGAAAGTTTAATCCAAGGCGTGGCCACACCACTTCTAGTCGTGGTCAAGCCATCTCTAGGTGTGGTCACACCACTTCAGGGCACTTTATTGCTTGATTTTCTAATTCCATATTATTTATATTCAACCACTACAACCTACACAACATCAAAAGTAAATCTTTTTTAAGTGTAAATCCATGAAAAAAAATTAAAAAGGCATACAAAATAAAGAAAAAAATGCAGGTGAATCACCTAAAATTGACTCCAGTCAATACCGTCAAACTTACCCTATTACATACCCTTAAGTAATTACATAGCTCAGTTAAATATTATTAATTAAATTGGTATTCTTGTAGGATTATAATCAATCAACATGCTTAATAGAAGCTATTACAAGTATTAAATGTCATTATAGGATCAATTAGCTTTGGTGGTTAATAACTTGATCTTTTCCTAATCTCTTCATACCATCCATAAGAAAATTTAATAGATTCTTAAATTTATGTCTTTTCACTTACCTTGAATTTCATTAATATAGTTTCAATGAATTTTAGCTTACTTAATTTTTCCTTAACTCTTTTCCTTACAGATAACATTTTCAAATGGTTTTTCATTTAATCAAGGCAAAGCTCTATCATTTAAGTCCTAGATTTTATAGACACTTAATTCTTAATAAATATATATCTAAGAATGCCTAATTTCACAAATATAATTTCTTTTAGAAATAAATGCCCAATTCATTTTTTCTACATATTGAATTGCAATTTATCTTTGCTCTAGCCTAGCTTCATTTACATAGAATTAAAATCAAGAAACTATGTTTTTCTTCCTTCCTAAATAATTGATGTAATTTTAAATTAATTTTACATTCCTCAAATTTTAAAAATATAACAATTCAAATATCTATTATTGAGGACAAAGAAATTTAGGTTTTTGAAATGATTTTTCTGCAACCCCCCCACCAAATTTAATTAATAATTTTACGCAAAATACACATATATTGTAACAAATATATCAATGCTCACTAGGATGAAATAAAACTACATCAAATAAAGTTTAAATATCTCCATAGACAAAAAGAAGTGAGCTCACAATAAAAAAAATATATATAAACTGAATAATAGAGTACAAGAATAATGACAACAAATAACAGAAATATGGTACAGTACATCCATAAACATAACAACAATAAAACTATATAATGTTAATTCTCCTCATCATCATCATTGTGTTCTTCCACCTCCTTTGAATCCTCCTATATTGGTTGACTCTGCTCATATAACTGGTATGGAGGATAAGTTGGGAATTCAATTGTGTTATCTCTACCAATTCATTAGCTCCCTTGATATATTTCTAATTGAGCAGCATATGCACTGGCTTATAAATTAGATTGGCATTTCTTTTGCTAATCAAGATGCACCACGTAATCACTAAGATTATAAGCAGAAGTTTGGACAGTGGAGATTTCCTTCTCTATGATCTTTTTTCTTGCTGATAGAGGCCATACTAGTAGAGGTCGAGGCTGAGAATAGGAATTAGAGGACTTCAAGGTAGAAAGCTGAGAAGAACTCACTTCAAGCCCAGAAATAATATGTTTATCGTATAACATCACACTATCCTTAGATATGGGCTTCAAAAGATGAAGGGGCTCCTGCCACTCCTTAAAAGTGACACCTGACTATTGACGAAGGTAAAATATAGTTGAAATGTGTCCTAACCTTACTGTGGATCCCCCTTTTTGTAGCATTTAAAATAGAGTGATAAATAAAAGTACTAATATCAATGGATTTCATGGTTTGAATGCATAAATTGAGAGTATCTCTCTCTTTTCACCTCACTCAAATTTGTTAGGGATAGGATCTTGTCATAAATGAAATAATACCAAGCGCATTAAGTTTAGATGAAGAAAATTTAACCTTGTGTTCATTCCTCACTTTTTATGTCCCTCTCCCACTAGCTAAGAAATTAATGATTTCATCAAGGCCAGAATTAGAAAGGATAAATTTTGAGTAGTAACCCCCTGAGACATCTTCCAATGAAAACAATACATTGATGCATGAAGGGGAGATAACTACTTGCTTCTCCCTCACATATACAAAATCTATAGAGCCCTTAGGGCAATTGGCATAAAATTCCCAAACGATAGGAACTACAGTTACATAGGTGGTGTAACAAAAAGCCTCCCATTTACATCTTACAATCATACTTCCACCACTCCTCTAGGGCTATTAAAACCCTGCTCAACAAGGAATTTCTTCACTACCGAATAGTCATTATAACGCTCTTGTTCTTTGAAGCTTACAAATTTCTTTCTGTTAAATGAAGAACTTTTTTTTGCTTCATTTTTTTTTTTGGAGCCATGGAAGAGTAAAGATGGTGAAAATACACAAGAATGAGGTAAAAAGTGACCCAAAAAATTCCTGGATGAAGACTAAAAACCAAGCCTAAGAAGTGAAATTTACCTCATAGAAATAATTTCCACTCTCTAAATCTTCACAAATCAAGCACAAATAAAGGATATGGGAGAAGCTCTAAGTATTGCCTCTTTATTATTGAAGGAGAGTTGGGGAGGAGGAGTCAATAAAAAGACCTAAACGAGCCTATTTAGGCAATTTATTACCCAGGTGTAAGTGGCACCTAGGCAACATGATAGTAGTGCCAAGGGCTTGCTCCTTCTATCAGGGGGCTTGGTGCCTGAATACTTTGGAGCCTAGGCGCCAGTGTGAGCAAGCCCTAAATTTGGTACCGGTCATATAATTTGTAATAATTGCTCCTCCCCAAGTCTTAGATCACATTAAATAAGTTCCAGAACAAAATCCTAGATTGGTGATAAATTAGGGTTAATCATCCCCCTTTTCATAACATCTTCATTCTCTAAAGCCTAATCTCCAACTAAATCTCCTTCCATTGACTGGGGGTGCTTTACATATAATTTATAAGGAGAGCCTTCTAGTCTAGGTAGCACTTATCATGTTAAGATCGGCTTATGTGTTGTCACTCTTTCATGTCACCCCACTCGATAAAGTAGGCATCTCTGCTCGTTCAACAACAAGAAACATCATCTAGCCCTCTCTCATTGTTGGTCAGTTGAACCATTAAAAAGAAGAACTAGGTAAAAAATAGGAAGTAAAGAAAAGAGATGGACACGTTCTATGGCTAAACTCAGCATGACCTTAGAATATTCTATGCTCGATTAAGAACCAAGGTATAAAGGATAAAGTTGTTCCTACTACCTTCCACAGTCATACTAAAGTCCAATCTCAAAAAGAAGACTAAGGATTCACTATCTCACGTCACACAATCACAAACACAAACTTTAACATCTGAATCTAAGCAAACAACATTATAATAACAAAAAGTATAATCAAACCACACAACATGATTACCTCCCAAGAAGTTCTTAGTTTAACATCCTCAGCCCAACAAAGAAATACACAAAAAAAAATTTGAAAGTTCAAATTCAAGCAAACCACATTGTAAAAACAAAAACTATAATCAAACTATACAATAAGGGTTTGCCTCATAAGAATAGTCTAGTTTAATGTCCCCAGACCGATGATTCCAGATACTACATTAAATGATCCAACATTAAAATCTCATTTACTAGTGGTCCTACCCCTCCTAAATAGGTTTTAAGTCTTTATCAATTTAATTTAAATTCTCTTTTTTTTTTAAGATCTTTTATAACAATATCACCAAAAGGATAAACATTTACTGTAGTAAATGGTCCTGACCACATAAATTTAAGCTTTCAGAGAAATAATTTTAATCAAGAATTAGACAGCAAAACCTCCTGTCTAGGCTCAAAATCCTTCCTTCGAATCTTTTGATCGTGTCAATTCTTCATTTTCTCTTTATAAATTGTCATTTTGTCTATTTTTTTCAAGTTCATTTAACTGTATTGGTCTCTTCTCACCAGCTTCCTTTTAACAGCCTAATAATCTTTATGTTCCAATTCTACAGATAAGTGACAAGCTTTGCCAAATATGAGCCTATATTGGGATGTTTTATATGCACTTTTGTAGGCCCATAATGCATCATCTAATTTTAAGGACCAATCTTTCCTCTTAGGTTTTACATATTTTCCAACATCCTCTTAATCTTAAGATTAGAAACTTCTGCTAAAACAGTAGTGTGGGGATGATATGCTTAGCCAGTTTGGTGTTTAATTCCATATTGAGTAATTAATGCCTCAATTCTTCCAGTTGTAAAGTGGCACCCTCTATCACTAATGATCACTCTAGGCATCTAAAATCTACTAAAGATACTTATTTATAAAAATTTAGCAATACTTTGAGCATCACAATTTGGTAGAGTAACTGCCTCAAATCATTTTTACACAATCCACAACTATTAGAATATACATATATATATATATATATATATAGATATATATATATATATATATATATATATNACAGTTTACCCCATTTTACAGTCTTTCTTGTACTTTCTTACCGCGCTTTTATTTATGCTTGTATTTATATACC
>JXCR01142015.1:245997-288845 GCA_002079205.1 Phalaenopsis hybrid cultivar
GGTGTTGGAGTTGGATGTTTTCTTGTTGAGCATTGTGTCTGGTGGCTATGCAGCAGACCTCGTAAGTACTGTAGCGATGAGAATGTTTAATTCTTACAAATGAAGACAAGCTGATGCGTAAGAAATCAACATATAGTGGCACCAAAATTTTTTATGTGAGAAATCGGTAAAGGGAAAAAATCAAAAACCGGTAAAAGGAAAAAATCATGAGGACTAACACAGCTGAAAAGATTCATCACAAACTGAAAATTAAAAGTACAAACTATTGTCCCACAAGCAAAAAAGAGATGCAAAGTCTTTCGAGTTACAACATCGATGCGCTGAGAAACTTGTCACAAGAAATGGGTGGTGCCCATAATGATCGGTGAGGGCCAACAAGTGATGATCGACGAAGTTAGTCGAAATGATGCTAGACTTGAGTTCCCTCTCAAAACTTCAAACTCTTCTTCAGGCTTCAAGCTTTCATCGCTCCTCATGAGAGCGGTGGGACTCCTACTTATTGTTCTGACTACAATTAGCAATGAAATTTGAACCACTATAATTAGACGATCATGAGAGATTCCTTTGATCATACAACATTTGATGGTTCATTTGAATACCTTAATAATGTTGAAATTGAGCGATCTTGGGCTTTTTGGATTCGTCTTGTCGAGACACTCGATTCAATTATAAGTTTGTCATATTCGATATCCATTTGACTTTTTAAAAATGCCTGAAAAGCTTTCAAGTGCAATTTAATGGCTTAATCTAAGCTTGATTTAACTTGAATTAGATCAATTTTGGTATCATTGAGCTAGTTAGTTTGATTATAAGTTTGCTAAATTAGATGACTCTTAATTTAATTTAGAATAATTCTTGCTCAAAATGTTATCTCAAGATCCGTGTCATGCATCGAGATATGCACTGGATGATAATCTGTTGATGACATATCACCACTAAAATTAAATTAAAAAAAAAATTGAAATAAATGGAGCTATTTGGTTTTTGGGATAATTATATACTAAGTACCCGAAACATTAAAATTTACAAATTAAGCTCCCATATGATTTTTTTTTTTTTTTTTTTTTGCTGAACCNCAGCGAGGTGTAAGTTCAGATCTTCATTTGTTGTACCTCTAAATTGATTGTTTTGTATCATTTGGATAATAACAGATTATGAATTAGCAGCTACATCAGGATTTTGGATAGATAAGTGAATTTCATCTGCTGTAGGATTTTAGGTTTAAGCTCAAATGAATTAGTAGCTACATCAGGATTTTGGATAGATAAGTGAATCTCATCTGCTGTAGGATTTGCATAATCTCTTAAGCTCAAATGAATTAGCAGCTACATCAGGGTTTTGGGTAGATAAGTGAATTTCATCTGCTGTAGGATTTGCATAATCTCGTAGAGGTCTTGTTGGTGTTCATTATCTATTCATTGATTATTCAGGTTATTTTCCAATGTATCAGAATTTCTAGGTTCTCTTCTTGATCTTCTAATCCTTCTAAAAGTGTGTTCTAATTTCGAATAGTAGGGTATAAGATTTTTAGGTCCAAATTTACGCATACAATTTGAAATCAATACTCAGTAATATAATTAACTAAATATAAAAATAATTTGCAATTCAAGTAAAAATTTTCTAATAATCCTAATTTGTCTGTTACTTTAATCATGATTTGACTCACTCACTCAATCACTCCCCGACAACGACACCATAAACTTGACAGAATCTTCCATAAGGAAAAAAGTGTCACTAACCTGCCTAGTAGAAGATCAACTGAAACTCCTTTCAAGCTGTTGTTTCACTTTCCGGGGGAAGAACATAAGTTTCCCTGACCAGCCCAACAAGTGATTGACGAGATCTCCCAGAAGAATATAATTGTACTCAAAGTGCCTAACAGATGATCAACTAGATCTCCTTTCATGTCTTTGTCGTGCTTTCCGGATGAAGGAAAATGTGTCCTTAGCTTGACTAGTAGGTGATCAATAGGACACGGTTGTGTTTTCTGGTGGAAGAAAAATATTATATCTTACCTTCTAGGCGGTTACAAGTTGTTGCCCAACTTCAAAGCAGGCATTGTTAAATTTATGGGTTATTGCTAAGAATGTTTGACTTATCTTATATTAATTAGTCAGAGTGTGTCTACTCGATGACATCTGCCTGTAGTAGAAAATATCAGTTGTAATTGGCGAAGGATAAAAGACTTGTCCAAATTTATATAACTGGAGATGTTCGATGAAATTAACTTGTTGAACAAAGTCAGATTAGAAATTTTAAGGTTGTATGATCCATCCTAAATTATATAGTCAGATAACATGTTTTTTAATATGACTGATACATCACTAATAAATTTTCATCATCCGACATGAATTTTGAGACAATTTTTTGAATAACAAACATTTAGACTTCTATTAAATTTATCAAGAGCTCTGATTTCAGCAAACTATAGTCTAACTGACCGGCTCAATAAGACGGACCCATGATATCAAAGTTAACCCAATCTGAGTCAAATCAAGCCTGAATATGGTCATTAAATCAGACTTGGAAGATTTCCGGACACATTTGGAATGTAAACTAATGTCGAATCTAACAAGTTTATAATATAATTGAGCGTCTCGACAAGACAAATCCAACGAGCCCAAGATTGCTCAATTTTGACATTGTTAAAATACTCAAATACCCATTAAATGTCATTTGATTAAGGAAAGCTTTCCAGACCGTCCGTTTAAAATGGTTTATATTTCCACATTAATGACATCTAGAACACTATAAGTAGTCACCTACCTCTTTCATGCGGGAGGAGTTGAAACATAGAGAGAAAGCCTGAGGCCTTCGGAAGGAGCTGCAGCTCAACATCATCGTCGACCGCTGTCGATCACCGTCGACCGCTGTCGATCACCGTCGACCACTGTTGAACGTCATCAACCACTGTCAACCGTCGTCGAGCACTACCAATCAGACACTATCAGTCAATGTTATAACTTTAAAAATCTAGTAATTATTTCCCGTTTGTGGGACAAGAGTCCATCACTATAGTCCATGTGTCAACAACGACTTAGGTGGTCATCGACCAATGTAGCTCCTGACTCCGACCCCCATGGCCTGCGGACGTCATTTATACTCGCTCCTAGACTTACGTGATTTAGGGCTTGTGTAGCTGTAGACTCCAGCCTCCGCGACCTACGAATGTCATTCATACTCGCCCCTACGGTCTACCTGGTTCATAACTCGTGCAGCTCCCGACTCCGACCCCGGTGGCCTATGGACGCATTCATACTTGACACTACGGCTTATGTGGTCTAAGTTCCCGCGACTGCTTACTACGATTTCTTTGGTCAATCAATGTTTTTGGAACAATCATCTACAACACTCACGATGGACTACTACTTCGAAAACAATCAACAATGACCCTTACAACCTGCTGTCACCAAGATTTGCAACCAGATTATAGTTATATAATTTTTTAATTTCATCTTCCCTTTTTTAGGAGAAAAATAGATATGTGTACTTATCATTCATAGTAGATTATCTCAATTGGGCTAGACCCTGTAATTTTTCCTTTTTTTAAGGATTTTTCACATAACAATTTAAGGTTTCTTTTATCTGTGTGTCGAATTCTCGTGCAACGCTAAAAAGATAATTCATTATTCTACCGCCACGAATTTTCTAGCACACATCAATGAGTGTGTAAAATTCTAATTCAATGCTAAAATTATATATCATTGCTCTACCAACACAGATCTTCGAACACATCAAATCTTATAAAAGACTTGATAATAAACCTGACAATCTCTCGGTGAACTAGAGTATAACATTTATAAACACTTGATCTCTCAGTGAAGTAGAGTATAACATTTATAAACACTTGATCATAATATTAAATATTCAAATGGAGCCGAGTCGTAAAACTACAATATTTTTCAGAAATAAACTAAAAACAAACAAACTCCGTTGCAAAGATCAAGCCAACATACTTAATGCAGTTAATAACCCACTAGATAAAGTTCGGCTAGCTCGTTTGTTTTTTCTTGTTAAACCTAAGCTCTAAATTTCTAAACTGCCGAAGAACAAATTTACTAATATTTCAAATGTTTTAATGAATTCAGCGTACCGCAAGACAAGACCGTCCATAACTAAACAAAAAGAAGCTTGAACTGACTTTAATTGGGATCAGATCGGTTAAGCAGGGAGCACCCTTATTTGTCGTAACAAAATAATGGGCAGGGCGCCCTTCTCGCAAAGCGAGCATTGACCGCTCATCACATCCCTTAAACCTAGAAGGATCACTTTGGCGGCGGAGAGCTCGTTATGTTTATATAGGAGTATTTCTCTTCCTACACTTCGTTCTAAACGATGTGGCACTAAACGATCTAATTAACTACTCCCTATTTTCATATTTCTTTTTACGGGCTTTCACATGCCTACCACACAATTCATTTGATTACATGAAAATTCTCATTATTATTAGTTTTTTAAAAAAATATATATTTTTTCATATATATATATATTTATTGCATTTGATACGTGTCTTCTTGATTGATAGATGTTGGAGTGGGATGTTTTATTTTTTAGCGTTGCGCCTGGTGGCTATGCAGCATACCTCATAAGTACTGTAGTAATGAGAATGATCAATTCCCACAAATGACGACAAGCTGATGCATAAGAAATCAACATATAGTGGCACCAAAATTTTTTATGTGAAAAATCGGTAAAGGGAAAAAATTATGAGGACTAACCCAACTGAAAAGATTCACCACAAACTGAAGATTAAAAGTACAAACTCTTGTCCCACAAGCAAAAAAGAGATGCAAAGTCTTTCGAGTTACAACATCGATGCGCTGAGGAACTTGTCACAAGAAATGGGTGGTGCCCATAATGATCGGCGAGGACCAACAAGTGATGATCGACGACGTTGGTCGAAATGATGCTAGACTTGAGCTCCCTCTCAAAACTTCAAACTCTTCTTCAGGCTTCAAGCTTTCTTCCCACCTCATGAGAGCCGTGAGACTCCTACTTATTGTCCTGACTACAATTAGCAATGAAATTTGAACCACTCTAATTAGACGATCATGAGAGATTCCTTTGATCATACGACGTTTGATGATTCATTTGAATACCTTAATAATGTTGAAATTGAGCAATCCTGGGCTTGTTGGATTCGTCTTGTCGAGACACTAGATTCAATTATAAGTTCGTCATATTTGATATCCATTTGACCTTTTAAAAATGACTGAAAAGGTTTCAAGTGCAATTTAATGGCTTAATCTAAGCTTGATTTAACTTGAATTAGATCAATTTTGGTATCATCGAGCTAGTTAGTTTGATTATAAGTTTGTTAAACTGGATGACTCATAATTTAAGTTAGAATAATTCTTGCTCAAAATGTTATCTCGAGATCTGTGTCATGCATCGAGATATGCACTGGATGATAAAAGCAGCTATTTGGTTTTGGGGATAATTATATACTAACCACCCGAAACATTAAAATTTACAAATTAAGCTCCCANGTCTTGAGATCTGTGTCATGCATCGAGATATGCACTGGATGATAATTTGTTAATGGCATATCACCACTAAAATTAAATTAAAAAAAAAATTGAAATAAATGCAGCTATTTGGTTTTGGGGATAATTATATACTAACCACCCGAAACATTAAAATTTACAAATTAAGCTCTCATATGATTTTTTTTTTGCTTAACCCATATATTTATGCATCATGATCAAACTATTGAGAATTTAATAGAAATGAAAAATATGGGTTGGAATTTTGGCATGAATTTTGATATTTTAGTGAGAATTTGAAAATTGGATTAAAAAGGGGGCCAATGTGTAAATACTGATTTTTCAATGATCTTCGTTTATTTAATTTTTTTTGGTTTATTTAATTTATTTTTTATGAGCATAAAAGTTATTATTTGATTGACATAAAATTTAATGCACCCATTAAAATATATTCGATGTGAAGATTATGAGGAGATATTTAATGATTTTGGGAATCTAGCAAATAAATTGTTAAAAGGTTTTAAGGTTAATATCACGTCAGGAGTTCCAGTGCACTCTAATGAAATTGTATCGCGTTACACACGATAGAAAAAAAAAATTTATATTTTAATGTATGATCTACCTCCTTCGGACACGTAACATAATTTTATTAGAGTCATAAGCATTAGTGCTGACTTCTGATGTAATATTTTTTTCGTAGAAGTGGGGATGGAATGCTAAGAGGAAAAATTGATTAATCTAGGATTTTATTTCAACTTCTTTTTTGGGTTGAGATTACTTTTAATAGACCGTCACGTTTTTTCTAATGGAAAAAAAAAGTTTAGAATGGTAAGAGTTAAGATTTATAGAAGGGATGATGACTCAAATTTTGTGAGATTTGATGTAATTTAATGGTCCAATTTGGGACATAAATAGATTAAAACACACAAGAGAAATCCCTCGGTAAGAAATTTTTTCATAGGTTCTTAATGTTAATGCACCCGACACAATCATTGAGCGCCACAACAACAGATTGAGGGGCGGCTCAGCACCGACACTGAGGAATTCAGCCAAAATTCTTAAAGCATGGAAAGCCAATTCTAGAAGCCGCTGCCCCAACAGTTGGAAACAGTGTAGCAGCTTTATAAAAGTGAAGCCAAAGGGTCACATTGATGTATATTTGAGAAGATTTAGAGTCAATCAAAAGGAGAAGTACCGCATATTGTCCCACAAGAAAATAAACTTAGAAAAAATTATACCAACTTAATGTGTTAATTTTTCATGATTGATTTACCTTTTGGTTGAACACTAGAAATATTTAAATTGATTGTGGTTTAAGACTATTGAATATGTACTAGATGGAACAATTAAGTTAAATAAACAATTCTTAGTAGAATAGAAATATTGCATTATGAGTTTACATTCAAATAAAAGAACGAGGATTCCTGAGTCTTTTTAGGGGCTTCTAATGCTTCTTATGTCTAGGAATAGAGTAATAAGTAATTTTCTCTAGTTGCAACTACAATAGAGAAAAAATTGGTAGATGATCGATTGAAATTTTGCAATATTCAATTTAAGAAAGACTTTTTTAGCAGTAGCAAAACCCAAAGAATAAAATGTTTTGGACTGGACGTAGAAATAGTAAAGTATTAATTAGACTATTTGAAAAATTAATTCATTTCACGTGGAACTGATATATAGAATTATAATATGCATACTGGTGTGATTACGAGTGTTTTACCACATGTTGGATCAGGAGCTTGTTTCACGTTAAAAAAATCTGTATAATGAGCAGGAAAAAAAATATGTATAAACAACCAAACGGTTCTCTAAATCAACAACAGAGTGAGCTAATTTTATCTTTTATTAAAATTAACCTTTGAATAATGGCCTGTAACAAATGATGCTTCCCTTTTCAAATCATTATAGTACCATATTATATTCTGTAAAGAACAAAAAAATTGTCTTGATATGAATACCTTGTTGTTTATACAAACCATCCAGATTACCCAAATAAAGTGAGAACAAAAGCAGAGATCAGAGGCCAGTTAGTTTTTTCTCTGGTTGTTTGGGTGCTGGTCCGCGAATGTGATAGCTTCTATCTTTCCAGTTGAGTAGCATTGTCTTCCAGTCACAGTAATTTCCCTTACAGATATGCAGCCTTGGATCACTCACATTCCTCCTCCAATGTCCGTCCAAGTAATTCTCCCTCTCCGCTCGTCTTCTATCCCACTCCAAAGCCGCCTTCCTATGGGTGCTCAAAAGACAGTATTTTTGAAGCTTTTTGGGCATCAAATCATAAACTTTCCACCACCTTTTATGCGCCACATCACTGGCAAACTCTTGCATGAAATCCACATTCCAGTTACAGTCGTAGTCTCTGAAGCACAGCCATGGCTTCAGCCCCAAGTAATGAAGCAAATAGAGAACAGGGGGCTCAGCGCCAAACAATCGAGTTTTCATGGCTTTCTTCTCCTCCTCATCACCATTCCAAAAATGCTTCAGGAAATTCATGTGCCTCGGGATTCTATGCCACCAGGTAAAGATCTCATTCAAATATCCCTGATCACCACCATTATATGATTTTATTTCATTGATGTTCTCCATTAGCAGCTTGAAAGTGCAGATGGAGGGCTCGATCACCATGACGCCTGAGTTAAACAGAGTTCCGTTGTTGCCCGACGCGCTGATCTCCGGCATGGTGAAGAGGAAGTCGATGTTTCTAAGGACGAGAAGGTCGGCGTCGATGAAGATAACTTTGTCATATTCAATGAGCTGCCATAGCCGGAATTTGCTGTAATTCCATTCGTTGTAAGCATCCTTCTCTGCTTTTGGGTTTCTTATTCTTTTGATCTTTTTTATCTTCCAACCTGCGGCTTCAAGCCCATTTTTGTAGTGATTGCTGATTGTTTCGTCGACGAGGATGACCAGGTCTCTGGTTGAGCCGGTTAGACGAATGCTTTGAGCTGCAGTGATGGCACCACACACATACACGTCTACTGAGTGTAGAATTGTAGCATAAGCTTCTCTCCGGGCATTGTTGGAATATGGTCTTACTGTAAAAATTGTTCCATGGAATTTAGGTCAGTACCTCTACAATTAGAGAAACATTGGAAAGCCACAACAAGGCATATAGATTGTAAACTCACCTGCCTGTTTAAGTGGAAGTGATAGTTCACATGAACCGATCGGAAGCTCGAGTTTGTGCCTTAAAACTTGCAAGTCAGGCTTGTATAACCAAGCATTCCCCTTTCTAGTAACAAGAAGCCTGCATGGAAATAGGTTTGGTATTGGAAGGCAGTCTGAGACAACAAGAACGTGGGCCGACTCATGCCCTCCCTTTGAATATGAAGAAATTTTTGCGGCTGCAAGCTGCAAATGCAACCGTGCTATATCCCTTGTCCAGTTACCAGTCTTATTGCATGGAAGCTTCACTGCAACAAGTCCAAATTTTGATTCTTTTGGGACCTCAGGATTGGGAAGACTCCTGCAAAAAGGAACTTCTGATTCTTCTTCCTCATCAATCCATTCGGGATAGAGGTCATCCCAAGTTAAATTTTTTTCTGCTTTTTCTAGCTTAACATTGGAAATTTTAGCACCCGGCAATAGCTTTTGCCAGTGAATGATTTCTGTGCTGTTAAAATTCAGCAAACCAATCCTCAAATTTTGTTTCGCATCCATTTTGGTCATTGCTTGCTGTATTTCGGACCATTTAATGTCAACGTTTGATGCATATCTTGGATCAATATTTGCCTTATTCCACATCCATCTAACGCCTGCGAAACTTGACCTGTATTTGTTGAATTTGAAGTTCAGAGACTTGGATTCAAATTAATTTGCTCTATACCTATAAATGCAAGCTTTTTCTTTTCTGTAGAAGATTTACACAAGAGAAAAAAGAAAAGAACCTTCTAAGTCGAACAATTAACATGAAGGGAAAG
Source organism: Phalaenopsis hybrid cultivar (assembly GCA_002079205.1). NCBI lineage: Eukaryota > Viridiplantae > Streptophyta > Magnoliopsida > Asparagales > Orchidaceae > Phalaenopsis > Phalaenopsis hybrid cultivar. The sequence goes on from JXCR01142015.1 coordinate 255,404, forward strand.
GATGTACCAAATAAGAGGAGCGGAGGAATTTGTATGATGATTTTCTGTTGGAGAATGAAGAACTTTTAGTAAGGTTCCAAACACAGCCAATACAATGAGGTACTTGAACCATCGGATCTTGCTGCCTGTGATCCTTTCTTGATTAAAATTGATCAACTTTGCAGTTTCTCTGAAGCTACTAAATTTGGGGGAAGTCCTTTGGCTTGCATCAGAACTGGATAAATATTATAAAATTTGAATAAGATTGAATTAACCAGAACTATATGAAAACAAATGATAAATGATAGAATAAGCACAAGTATTTTCAGAGAGAGGAAAATAGTACTGTAAAATTAGAATTTTAATATTTTCCTCAAGAAAAATTAAAGTTTTTGTTGCTGCCATTGGTGTGAAAGTCAACCTGATTTGACCATAATGGGCAATACCACAATCTATCATACTACTAGTTGATGAACATTTTAACATTATCTAATAAGACTTACAATCATGAGTTATGATTGATTTCTTATTCAATAAGACTTGATTATGACATAATAAACTTTGTCTACATATCCTTCACTAAACATTTAAGCATGCACGTCCTCTTTTAATTATGCATGATCATATCCATACCCATAATGTTATTTTGTAGCTTGATGTGTAAATTATTTGTTTTGACATAATGTTTAATTAATTTATTTTGAATTAGCATTATACATTATTCTATGATATTGTTTCTTTAGAACTAGCTTGCACATATGATTGGAAATAATGTCTATGAATAGACTATGATCCATGCTATGATTTAGGATTATGACATAATATTTTGGTTTAATATTTTGACTTATAAGCATATGATATAAAAATTCAATCATGCACCATTGGTTATGTATTGGCTTATTTCTTCGGTTTAGGTTACTTAAGCCAAAACTTAGGAGTATAATTGCTCAAATATAATATACTTATTAACACAACTTTTATGCATGTTTTTTTTTCCTTTATTATGTATTAAATGAACTATTATGTTTCAAATGACTAATTGAGCTTTATACTACCTTATTGTAGAAGTGTGACATTAATTTTTTATAAGAATAAAGAACATATATGTAGGATGATGGTCATACTTGATTTCATGTATCTATAATTATAAAATCATGAAATATAAGCTTTCTAAGGTAAAGACTTTGTAATTATGGAAGTTTCAAGCATTGCAACTTGTATTTGGGTTCTAATATATGAACTTTTTTCTTAAAAATCATTTATAATTTTTTCTTTAGTAGAACCACTATATCTACAATACATAAATTTAAATTCATGATATAATACTAACCAAAATAATGGTTATGTAATCTTGTAGACTAGTAATAATAAACTATTAAAATATATATATGTTATACTATCTAATACATTGCTCGTATCTCTTACAAGTTTAGTGGCTCCATATTTTTCTTTACTATGAATATATTAGCTTTATATGTTGGATAATAACATACTTTATTAATTTTAAGAATGATTTGGTATGACATGATGCATAATTATAAATTTTTGAATGTATTATTGGAGATCCTTTCTCATTATCACTCTATAACTTGATGTTATTTGTTATACTGTACAAGTTGTTTTGAATTGGAGTATAATTGTAAGAATATTATTAGGATATTGATTAGAGTAGTGATAAAAATTAATAGAGTGAACTAGAAAATTACATATGAATGAGAAATACACATTTGTAAAATAATTAGATAGCTTGTATTTGACATATCATATAGTTATAGGGTTAACTTTAAAGTAATGGTAATGATTAGGAAAAAAACAATGATCAACCTTTTAACTGCAAGTCATGATCTAATCTAGTTACATGATATTATGTGATAATATGACATCAATTTTATTACATGTGGTAGGTATAATATAGTTTGTATGTAAGCTAAGTTATCATATTTTTTTTATTATATGACATAATCTTGGCAAATATCATAAGTTGTTTTATATTTCCATACAAATAAGAGGTGGTAATATAAGATAACTCAAAAAGTGTATCTAGAGATAGTATGTTAGCAAAAAAAAAGTAAGAAGTAAGCAATGGTATTATTATTAAATGTGATAATATAATTGGAAATAGATTTGAGCATAAATATGTTTGTGAACAATTTGGATTGGAGGGGAGTAAAGAGAGCTAAGGTAAGAAAAAAAATTTTACACACCCATTGACAAGAAGAACAAAAAAAAAGATAAAAAACCTTTGATATAACAAATGGAATCAATATTTATCCATTCATTGGCCTTTTTATAGGCTTCATGAGAGAAGCAAAAGGTATGGATATAAAATAAAGAGTGAGCCCAATAAAAATTCTTTATGTTATACATTTCTACCCCAAAAATAAAAGAAATATATCCTAATAGAAGTTCTGCCGAAATAGGGAACGTCGTGCCTTAAAATTTCTCTATTGGGTTCTTATTTCAATGTAATTACAATACTAAGAGTTATAAAATGCTCCAAGCAACAAGTTTTATGTTGGCTCTTATTAGGCCATATCCTAACATTACTTATTCTACCAAGTAACTTTTTTTTTTCTTTTTTTTTCTTTTTCTTCTAGCCTCTTAATCCACTTCTTCCATTAGAACTCACACACTTAAGGGAATCTATTTAAGAAATCCTGATTGATCACTTAATTATTAAAGAAATCCTAAGCATTGTACTTCTACCAAAAATCCCAATAATAAAAAAATCACCATCCAAGTTAGTGTCTTCTATTTTCTCATTAATAATTATTTTGGTTCTTAACTTCATTTGATATTCTTTTATAGAGTAGGTGATTCAACCATTTGGGGTATTTCACAATATCATAGTGGATTGAATGTCATTTAGATCTAATATTGTTAAGTCAAGCATCACTTTATCTCTTTTATATAGACTTAATGTTCGAAGGGCTTAATATTAGCAAAGTCTAGAATAACCAGGAACATTCAATACTTGTCCGCTATCATGAAGAAATTTCTACTCTCCGAACCCTTATTGAAAATTAAGTGGAATATATATTAAGTTTAAAGCCTAAGAAGGCTTTACCAAAATAAATGACATGGGCTTGAAAAATAATGTGAGCTATTATATTGATTAGAGAATATAATATTTACTAAAGGGTAACTTCATGCCCATTAAAATTGTAAGTATAAGAGAAATGTAGAAATACTTGGATGATATCTATATATTCCTTAAAATAATGTTCACCTTTTGTGTGTAAGGGAGCTTTACCCTATTTCATAGTACCACCTGATAAGATAGACATTCTTTGATCCATGTATTATATTTTATTTATATTTCTTAGTTGGGATACTAAAAGTGAATCAAATAAAAAATTGATCTGTAAATATTAAACTTTTTTTGTGGTCTTAGCCATGCTCATTAGAAAGTCAATGGAACAAAGATTTTCAGTGAATGAATGATCAATGATTGAATAAAAAGCTCATTAATGAAAATATTTTTTAGGGTTTGATAAATTAAAATAGAACAAAGCACTAATGGGAATATCATTATCATCAAAGAAAATGAATATATACTTTTTGAAAGGCAAAAGTGCTATAAAAAAGAGATTATTTAATTTCAAAGAGTATTTATAGAATCTACCTTAAAGATACATAATTAGAATTAATGAAAGTCACATCATAATGCATTAAGAATTTATCATGTTATTATTATGAAAATATTAGTATTCTAAGGAGAACACTGCACTTTTATAATCAACAAGAAGATTCTAAATGTATTATTAGTAGTTCATTCCGATGTTGCTTCATTTTATTCTAAAAACCCCTTAACTTTACCATCATTAATTTTATTGAATTTAAAAAAAGTGGGTTGAAAGTTATTTGTCTGGTGAATGGGTGTTAGCAACCAAATAATGATAAGGAGAGGGGTATGTTTTACTTAGATTACATTAATGGGCTTACGTTAAGCCTTACTAATGCATGAAATGATGTAATATTCAAAACACTATACAATCAATATTAACTTCAGCTTTTTTCATTATGCACTCTTCATAAAACCTTCTAAGTAGAATGAAGCTGAATTATTTAACATCAAACACCTTTTGGTGTAACGGTTGGAATTTCATCATAAACTCTATAATTAGGCATGCTCATGTTGGAGCACTTTTGAGAGCAGTGTCCTCTTAGAAAGTTACACAAATGAGACAAAACAATGAGACCATAAGGTTGAAGTGGATAATATCTCAATCTATAAGAATTCAGGCTGTTAAAAATGATGTTAGAGTTGTGTTCAATAGCTTGAAGATTGTAATATGTGTTTGGTGACTGGTTATGGATTAAAAGTATTGACAAGGATGTTAGCTACTTAAATGTATTTGAAGCCCCTTATGTAGAATGAAGTTGAACTCTTAAATAATAAGACCCAATTTAATGTAATAGTTGTAGTTTCATCAGAAACTTTAAAGTAAAGGATGCTCAGGTGGGAGCATTAATTCTTGAGATGGGAGATCTCTTGTGAAATTATACTAATGACAAAATCAGAAAGTATTTAGATCAAAGTGGACAATATCTCGATAGATGAGATTTCAAGCTCTCACACTATTTGCACCAAGAGCATAAGGATACACATATGTTGCTTAAAGATTATTATAAATATCAATAAGATATAATTAATTTAAATTTTAAGAAGTTATTAATAAGATTCCAAAATATCGGGTGAGCACTTGGGAATTACTTGGCGACCAATGATGTAATGAAAGAAGCACAATCTCAAGAGGCATTATCTCTAAAGGAATCAACTTCAAGGATTTCNCTTAAATTTTAAGAAGTTATTAATAAATAAAATTCCAAAATATAGGGTGAGCACTTGGGAATTACTTGGTGACCAATGATGTAATGAAAGAAGCACAATCTCAATAGGCATTATCTCTAAAGGAATCAACTTCAAGGATTTCATACGACATTAAAGGAAAAGAAATATATATATATATATATATATATATATATATATATATATATATATATATATATATATATATATNCAAGGATTTCATATGACATTAAGGGAAAAGAAAAAAAATATATATATTAGCTAAATATGAAGATGTTTCAAAATTATTTTTGAGTAACTAAATTTATTATTTTAATAATGCTTGAATACTTAGTTTATCCTTTGATTTTATTTTTCTTTCTACACTCGAATGAGGTCCTCTATGACTTGGTCGATCTCCATTAGATCAAGATTTGCATTCATCATTGGTTTGTTGTTGTTTTACTTGGAATGGAAACTTTTGGGCCTAATTGCTAGCTTATCCCTCTATTAACAGGCTCTAATATNATTGGTCGATCTCCATTAGATCAAGATTTGCATTCATCATTGGTTTGTTGTTGTTTAACTTGGAATGGAAACTTTTGGGCCTAATTGCTAGCTTATCCCTCTATTAACAGGCTCTAATATTAATTCGCCTTTGCCACAATGAAAAAAGTTCTAGATGGGTAAAGCCCTTATAATATTTTATGACCCGTGGCCCATTCTGGTGAACAACCATATCATTTTTTATCAAACGAGCTTTTTTATTATTGATGGCATCTCTTTTTGTTCAAACAACAAGGCTTGTCCGTGCATGGGGTTGCTGTCATGGTTTTGTTTGTGAGGGATTGACGTGCCTTAATTGCTCTCTGCAAGGAAAGCAAGGCTTCTCTATAGTTTCAAACCAATTTCTTCATATTATATTTGTCAAATCAAATCATTAATTGCACCTAACCTCTATCTTTCACGATATCTCTTAAACCTAATCATTAACTGCGCCTATACCTTCTTCTTTTTCTATCATATCTCTTAAACATATATCATTTGAAATTTGTATGCCCACAATATTTTCAATCAAGCCAAAATAAATCAAGAGTTATAAATGAAAAATCACCTATTTCGTACTGCTATGTCAGTAAGAGTTTTAATTATCCAATATGAGATTAAATCCTAACTCCCATGTGTCTTACTGGGCGCAGCATCAAATAAAGGGCTGTACATTATATATATAATACTAATTTTATTGAGCAGAAAATTATGGATCTGGATGCTCAGGTTTAATCGAGAGAACGACAGAGAGAGAGAGAGAGAGAGAGAGAGAGAGAGAGAGAGAGAGAGACATAATTACTGCAAGCTGCAGAGTGAAGTTGGTCAACAGAAGCACCGATTACAAGACTATGCTTTCTAAAAATTATGTTTTGTAGACATTAAGAACCCAAATGATGGAACAAATGCTTTAACGCTGGAAATTTGATGCTGAATTGAGATTTTCTGCAAATATTCAATTATTGAAAGCTAGCAAATTTAATAATCATAAATGCAGAGTCTAAAGCATAAGCAAGAAAAAGCTAGTAAAAGTAGGTTCGAAGTCAGAGAAAACCAAAAATAATAATAATAATAATAATAATAATAGTAATTCAATTTAGTCCAAAAACTTCAGTTGATATCAAGATGAAATTAACCAATACAAAGCAAAGATCAGAACTAGTTACTGGAGTTTTCATATGATAATGTAATGAAGAACAGAAGAGTTGAGAAGAAGGGACTTACAGACTTCTAGCCAATCGATGCCTGACCTCCACTAGACACGCCAACCTTCCCATTTCTTCCTTCTCGATCTATATTATGCTCGGACTGCAACTGATACAAGATTTATCCTTCTCTCTCTAAAAAATCAAAAACAATTAAACTTCATAATAATTTATTGGCAGTCATTTGGCCTGTATGCATAATGCTTCCTTCATAGAAGAAGAGATAAAGAGTCACCTCAATGGCGAAGGAGAGGGACTTCTCCATATAGAGTAGGTAAACGTTAATATATAATAATAAGATTACCTAACTTCCACCAAAAAAAAAATTTAATTAACAGATAATACTATTTAAAATTCAGTATGGGAAGTTTATGACTAAAAATATATATGACAAAAATTATTTTAGGAGAGGTGCAGACAGAAGCTGCAAAGAATCAAGTATCTGAAAAAAAGAAGCATTAAGGAAGAAACAAACGACTTAAATTTTAATAAAATGAGAGCAGAAGAGAAGAAGAGAAGTCTGTTTATTGTCTTCGATCTCCCCTCCTGAAACATGGAGGAATAGAAGTGTGATGGATTATTTGGAATTCGGAAGATGAGTAGCAGGTGGTGCTTAGCATTTCATAATATTTTAATTGTATGAAAGGATCATTATTAATATTAATGTTTATTTTTATATTTTGGTTGTCAACTTAGCCTTGATTAAACTATGATTACATGTACTTCCACGTCTTTAAAGATCATGATGCTTTGCTTTTGGCACACGGTAGTGAGATGCTTGGGAAAAAAATATTATTAGAATGAGATAATAAATAAATAGTCAAGGAGTAGTTCGTGGTATTATTAATCAATTTCCGATTAAGTATAAGTTAGTTTAAACCTCTTCCTAATTAACCTTTGTACTCTCATTCAACTAAAGGGCTTCACACTTCAAGAACTACTACTTTTTTATGTTTTTTTATTGCATAAATTTATATTTAGCAATGATGCGTGCTAGAAAATTTGTGGCGGTAGAGTAATGAATTATCGTCTTAACTTTACATGAAAATTCAGTATACATTCAGATAAAAGAAAACAACCAATAGTGACACCAAAAGTTTTTATGTGAAAACCCCTTAAATAGAAAAACCAAAATGTCTGATCCAATTATAAAAATCTACTATAAGTTGATGATTACAAAGTTCTTTTGTCTCACAGAAAGGAAAGAGTTACAAAGTCTTTCGAATTACAAAGTTGACATGCGAATGAATTTGCTACTCGAGACAGGTGGCGATCGATAGTGATTGGCAACGTCTGGTCGATGGTGGTCGATGGTAGCAGGCAGTGGTCAACAGTGGTAGAGATAGTATTTGAAGACCGGCAAAAAAAAGTATCATTTATGCATCTGCAACATAGATAAAGCTATATAGATCAATATAATTATTAGAAAAAATAAAAGTTGCATGCACACCAATTTACATAAATATTTGACATTATTGTTGCAGAATTGCATTTTTGTCATTGATAGTAAACATGTGCACGTCGACTCAAAGATGGGTCGTGGATGATTATGCTAACTAGTATGTGGTAGCAAATTCCCCTCGAAGAAAACAACTACAGGAATCTTCTTAAAGTAGCATGTTTCATATGGAGAAGTAGCATGTCAGCTCAAATATAGAGTTTTTCATTTTCTTCCGAGCCAATATTTTCCTTTATATATTTTTTTGAACTAGTGCATAAAAAAGATTAGCTTGAAAAAATTTGGCAAAATGGATGACTTAAAAGTTCTACCTTCAGTTTTAAAGAATATTTTTATATATGCCACTCAATTCTTATGTATATACATACTTAACACCTAAACTTCAGTTTTTACATCCATACCGCCTTACCTATGCATGAAAAGGCAAACTTTTTAGGTAGTATATTATTTGTGAGTCAATCTACCTTCTAAAATTTTGACCCAAAACCTAACTCTCTCGGAAGTGTTAGGCGCAAATTTTTGAAGCCCATAGCTTGTGCAGATAATGATATTATAATTTATAAGTAACAAAACAAACAAAGCTAAAAGTGACATAAACAACCAAGCTACAAATGGCATAAAACACCGATAAAAAATGCTCTCTCTCATGGGAAAAGTATTTAACCTTAGAAGCTTATGCCCATGGGAAACCATTGAACTAAGATTATGAACTCCTTATAAAGGAACAAATATCTAGACAATGTAATTAACGCATGTTAATCTACCAACTAAATTGACATATTGCAATCTCACAATGACGCGAGTGACGCTTTTCAAATCCCATAAATTATGAGCAACTTTGTTGAGAAAATTTTATCTTTCTATATATGCTTGTTTTGTGCCCATATATATATGATATCGCATTTACTTATCCTCAAAAGTCTAGAGTTATTTTCTCACAATTACTATCTAACTCATAGCTTTCAAAGTGTTTGCCTTTAGCTTAATGATTTTCCCTGGTGCAACTTCATAGTAAACCATGGAGAGAGTTCCAATGATGACATTGCAAGAATCAATATGTATATATATAAGAATAATTTCAGGAGTTGTAACTCATGAGATGTAATTAGCTATGAGTACGTCCGCTCGTAGGGATATTAGACTTCTGAATAAAATAAATAATATCTACCCCATAAGGTACGGAAAAAGCTCCTAGTTTCATATATTCATAAATCGTAAAAATTCTTCTCATATGAGTGATTAGATCAATTTTAAGGTCTTATTCCTATCATTTGGGGTGGGTAGTACATTATTCTTCAAATGAAAAGTCTGGTCACTTAGATAGAAGTCTCCTAAGATCTATGATGAATATCCAACTGATTAGCAAAAAATATCCCATCACTTTAGATCATTCATCTATTACACAATGAATTCCTATGAGCACTCCCTATTGACATCTGATGTGGCATATTGAAATAGAATAATGATCGATGACGAAGCAAATAAAATAACAAAAGAAAATTTACATCAGAAAAGAGCACACAGATTTGCGTGGTTCAGCAAATGTGCCTACATCAACGGAGTTGCAAAGGATTTTCTAATTGAGGAAATTACATCAGTTGATCGTCTTTAATTACAAGAGTGAACTCTTTCTCTCACTTCTTCTCTCTTCTCTCTGCACCGAGATATACCGAAGAAGAAAAAAACGTACAAGATAAAAAAACTATTTCTCTTCTGCCACAATTCGCCAAGAAGAAATAAAAAAAAAGCAACCTTCTTCTTTCACTATCTTCTTCTTCCTTCTGCCAAACACGTAGAAACAACTAAGAAAGAGCACATTGCGAAAAACACTGCAAGCAACAACCACGTGAAAGCCCTCGCCTGATTTGATCGATCTCTTTGCCAAAGCCCTCGCCTGATTCGCGAGCAAGAGAGGGAACTTCCTGTTTTTGCGAACTGAAGAAACGCAAACTGACGGGAGCAGTAGGGATCCTTTTTCGTGAACTAACCAGGGAGAAGGGAGCGATTACTTTTATTTATTTATTATTAACCAGGGAGAAGAGACCGGTTCACAGAGTGCAACGTCCTTCCTCAAACAAACATCCTCCACTGGCGGCGTAGCCATTTTCTTCCAACATGAATCCTCCACCTCTGCAACTCAAGACCCATGTCTTCACACCAGAAGACCAACTGAAGTTGTGCACAACTTCCGTTTCTCCAATGTAACACCCATTGTCAACATATCAGCAGGGTTATGGTTTCCACAAATTTTCTCAAGCAACAATTGTCTGTCATCCACAATGACCGTATGAAGTGACACCTGATCTGAATATGCTTTGTCCTGGACTAAAATGTTGGATTCCTGACAAGGATTATGACTCTCTAACTATCACTGCAGAGTATGCCCATCTGATCCTTCTTGCCTAATTCTTTCAAGAAGCCCTGTAGCCACATCATCTCCTTTGCAGCCTCTGACACTATTATGTACTCAGCTTCTGTAGCAGACAACGAAACTGTTTTCTGCAGATTAGAGCCCCATGATACTGCTGTTCCACCAACAGTATAAATATATCATGTAGTACTTCTTCTGGTATCAATGTCTTCAGCTAGATCATCATCAACATAGCCCCGTACCTCTGAACTTTTTCCTGAGAAACACAAGCAAGTTTCTGCAGAGCCTCTTGGGTACCTCAAGGTCCACTTCACTACTTCCCAATATTCATTTCCAGGATTACTCATGTATTTGCTAACAACTCCCACTGCATGGGCAATATCAGGTCTGGTGCAAACCATAGCATACATAAGTGAACCAATAGCTGAAGCATAAGGAACCTTACTCATATTATCTCGTTCCTCCTCTGACTTGGGTGACTGGTTCTTGCCGAGTTTGAAGTGACTTTCCAAGGGTGTGTCAACTGGTTTGGCCTTATTCATGTTGAACCTGCTAAGTATCTTTTTCACATACTCAGCCTGAGAGAGTCTTAACATGCCTCTGACTCTATCTTTGACAATTCTCATACCCAAGGATTTGCTTTGCCACTCCCAAATCCTTCATTGCAAAGTGCTCTGGGATCTGCTCCTTCAAATTATTGATCTCCTTAATACAAGAACTTGTAATAAGCATATCATTCACATACAAAAGTAGGATGATATAAGAATTTTCAAAATAACTGATGTAGCAACAGTGATCTGTCTAACATCTGCTGTACCCTGCATTGTGCATGAAATTATCAAATTTCTTGTACCATTGTTTAAGAGTTTGTTTCAGGCCATACAAGCTCTTCTTCAATCTGCAAACTGACTCTTCCTTTCCCTGTACCATGAACCCTTCAGGTTGATGCATATAGATGTCTTCTTCAAGATCCCCATGAAGAAAAGATGTTTTCACATCTAACTACTCAAGGAAGAGATCTTTAGTAGCAACCATAGACAATACCATTATGATGGTTGTAAGCTTCATCATAGGAGAGAAAATCTCTGAATAATCAATGCTGTGCTTCTACTGAAAACCCTTTACAACAAGTCTAGTCTTGTACCTTTTACTGTCATCATGCTCAGTCTTCACTTGGTACACCAACTTATTGTGTAATGTCTACTTCCCAAATGGAAGATCTGCTAACTTCCAAGTCTGGTTTTCTAGCAGAGAATTCATCTCCTCCTTCATGGCTAGCTCCCACTTGCTCGATTTTTCATCTTGCAAGATTTTTTCATAACTCTGACATTCTCCATCATCTGTCAACATAATCTAGTTCAAAGTTGGAGAATAAATCTATGGATAACGTCTAGCCCTTTCTGACCTGCAAACTGCAACTGTAGGGGTAGACTGCTCTGAAACTAACTGTGGAACAATAGAAGTAGATGCCTCGGATCCACTCTCCTCGTCACTTGTATCTCTATCATGCACTGTGACCTCTAGTAAATCATTAAACTTTACCAACTCAGATTCCTTCAGTGTTGTTTCAGAAATTGTACTCGACTTGTCTTTGTACATAACATTCTCATTGGAAATCGCATTCCTACTCCTTATGATCTTTCGTGCCTGATCATCCCAAAAACGATATCCAAATGTCTTATCTCCATAGCCAATGAAATAACACTTCCTTGACTAAGCCTCAAGTTTATTACGAGCATCACGATTAATGAGAATATACGATAATCAACCAAAAGTCTTAAGGTGAGAAAATTTTACCTATTTCCCACTCCAGACTTCTTCAGGTAATTCATAGTTTAATGGAATATATGACCCCCTATTGATCAAATAAACTGCAGCACTGACCGCTTCGGCCCAGAAAGTAAGTGGTAGTTCGGCGTGCAATCTCATGCTTCTAACCTGCTCATTAATGGTCCTGTTCATGCGCTCTGCAAACACCATTTTGATGTGATGTTCCTGGAATGGTCTTCTCCATCCTGATTTCCTGAGCTGCACAGTACTCCTTGAACCTACCACAATGTACTCACCACCATTATCAGACCTCAGACATTTCATCTTTAAGTCTGTATCTGTCTCAACCATGGTCTTTCAAGTCTTGAACACACTAAATACATCAGATTTATACTTTAAGAAATAAACTCATACCTTTCTGCTATAACCATCAATAAATGTGATGTAGTAACGAGAGCCTCCAAGAGATGTCACTGGAGAAGCACCCCACACATCTGTGTGTAAAAGATCTAGCTTTCCTGCTTTTGGCGTCCTGCCACTTTTCAAAAAACTGACCTTCCTCTGTTTCCCCATAATGCAACTCTCACAGATGTCGAGATCAGTTCCAGTAGCTTACCTCTGAACTGAAGTTCCTTCATACCTCTCTGACTCATGTGGTCGAGTCTGCAATGTCACAACTCTGTTGTGCTCTCTGCAACAGTAATATCAACACTGTTAATTATATCAGTAGTCATATATTACGTACCTGTTTTCTTACCCCGAGCCAATATCAATGCTCCTTTAGTAACCTTCCATGTGCTATCTGAGAAAACTACTGAATGTCCACATTCATCAAGCTACCCAACATAAATGAGGTTCTTCTTCAGTTCATGAATGTGTCTGACCTTTTGCAGAGTCCACTTGTTCTTATTTGGAAGTGCAATATCAATATCTCTCATTCCTACCACATTCAGAGCTTCTCCATCTGCCAGATATACTTTCCCAAAGTCACCTGCAACATAATTTCACATCAAATCCCGATGGAAAGTTGTATGGAAAGAAGCTCCTGAATCTAATATTTAGTCATCAACAGAACTATGAACTGTCAGCAGTAGTACATCCTGTGATTCTTCAATTACCACATTTGCACTGTCATTCTCCTTCTTCTTAGGATTCCTGCAGTTCCTCCTTCTGTAGCCAGTTTTTCCACAATTCCAGCAAGTTACTTGTTTACCATGCCTTAACTTGCTCCTGCTTCTGTTCTTTGATTTTGATCTTCCCCTGTTTGAGTTCTTGTCATGTGATCTCCCTCTGGAATCAACATTTAGTGTCAAACTTGAACCTGAGATCTTGCCAGAATTTTTCCTGCGCACCTCATCAGCCAAAATCAAATCATGAATATCTTCAAATTTCAGTTTTGATTTACCTACAAAATTACTGACAGCCATCCTCATAGCTTCTCAGCTATTTGACAATGAAACCAACAAGATCAGTGCACGTATCTCATCATCAAATTCAATTTTCACAGAAGATAATTGATTTGTGATAGTATTAAAATCATTCAAGTGTTGTACAACAAACATACCTCCCGTCATTTTCAAATTAAATAACTTCTTCATCAGAAATACATTGTTAGTCACTGATGACTTTTCATACATAACTGACAGGGATGCCATAAGATCTGCAGTCGTCCTCTCCTTGACGACGTTATGTGAAACGAACCCCGATAGGGTCAATTGAATAACCTCCAGAACCTATCGATCAAACAGATTCCATTCTTTCAAGTCTTTGCCACAATAACAGAAGATGAAGTTTCTTCTCATAGAGGTAGTCATTTATCTGCATTCTCCAATAACCAAAATTTGTGCCATCAAATTTCTCGATTCCTGAAATCTTCACCTCATCTGCAGTCATTGACTCTGATACTAGTCGATGTGGTATATCGAAATAGAATAACGATTGATGACGAAGCGAATAAAATAACACGAGAAAATTCACGCCATGAAAGAACACACAGATTTACGTAGTTCGACAAATTTGCCTACATCCACGGAGTTGCATAGGATTTTACTAATTGAGGAAATTACATCAGTGGATCGTCTATAATTACAAGAGTGAATTCTTTCTCTCACTTCTTCTCTCTTCTCTCTTCTCTCTACACCGAGATATACCGAAGAAGAAGAAAAGCGTACAAGAGAAAAAACTATTTCTCTTCTGCCACAATCCTCCAAGAAGAAATCAAGAAGAGCAACATTCTTCTTTCACTATCTTCTTCTTCCTTCTGCCAAGCACGCAGAAACAACTAAGCGAAAGCACCTTGCGAAAAACACTACAAGCAACAACCACGTGAAGGAGGAGAAAACTTGTGATCACTTCTACCGTCTACGCCCGTGAACGAGAAGACCGAAGAAGATCCGAAGAGAAGAGATAACAGCCAAACCCAAATTCCTGCAAACTTCTGTGCTAAAGCCTTCGCCTGGTTTGATCGATCTCTTCGCCGAAGACCTCGCTAGATTTGCGAGTGAGAGAGGGAACTTCTTGTTTTCACGAACTAAAGAAACGCAAACTAGCGGGAGCGGTAGGGATCCTTTTTCGCGAACTAACTAGGGAGAAGGGAGCGATTACCTTTATTTATTTATTATTAACCGGGCTCCACACAACAGCATCACGGTATTTGTGACTTAATTCCACTATGTGAACAAACTCCTCATTTAGTGTGTGGCATAGTTATGTTCATCGCATCGCACCTTCAAGAATATTAGATTCTGAAAAATATGTGAGTGCAGATCACCTAAGGAGGGGCTGTGTGAGAAGGGAGGAATTGGAGTAGAGAGAGCAAATTGGAATGAAATGGAAAAATCTCTTGGAATGTGACTGGTCGGACTGGCTAATTAGATTGTAATTTGAGTTGAGCCTGGTATAGAGGTTTTTGGCCGTACCATATATTTGATGTATGATTATTTATTAAACAAAATATGTTGTTGTATGTAACTGTGTTAAAAAATAATTTAATATGTTGATTCTAATATAAATAAAGAGAGGAGGAGTGATTGAGGAGTAGAGATATTTTCTTATAATCGTGTACGACATTTCATTATTTTTTTAGCATGACTCGAGCTGTATAACTTTTTTAATTTTTTTTTTTGGAAGAAAAGGTACAGTCTCAAAATAAATCTACAAATAATGTTAAAATAGTCAATTATTTTTTTCTTTTAGTACATATAACCAGTGCTATGTAACATCCTTTCATTTCCACTTCCATTTGGGCCCTATTAACATTGCCATTTCATCCGCATTATCAAATATACAAAATTCCATTCAATTTTTAAATTTTTTATATTTTAAGAATATAAAAAATTTAAAATATTTTATATTTTAAAAAATAAAAATATTAAAAATAGCAAATAAAAAGCCAGGAAAAATATTACCTTTNAACACATGCTTAAGATATCCTTGCCAAATCAAAACACATTTGCATTAAATTGTTGTGATAGATTCCTCTAGATGCCCTGAGCACCTAGCCACCTCCCCTTGGCCGGCCGGCCGACCAGCCTAGTGGCCGGAAAATGGCCAAACCAAGAGCCACCCCCATGGAGCTTCACCCAAACCAAACCTAGGGGCCAGCTCAGCCAAATTGAATTGTAGAGTTTCTCTGCCCTCCAGCTAAGCACCACATTAGACCTCCTAATTGGCCATGACAGCCACCATAACTCCATTTTTATAAAAGGCCACCTCCATGGCCGTTGAACTAAGTGCCGAAAATTTTTTAGAGAGACCTCTCCAAACAGACCACGGAGCTTCCCTAAGATACTCTCAGTGCATTCCAACTATTTTCCCTCACCAATTTCTACTGTCGGAGTTTAATTTTGAGATCAAAATCTTGCTGGAAACCAGGACAGAGCTCAATACACCTCCACAGTCCACCAAACTCAAATTAACTCTACCCACACCTTCACAACAGTGAAAGAAGCCAAAGTTTCTTAAAATCCTCCTTCCACAGAGCCTTTACCATAGCTCTAGACCAACACCCAAATCTGGTCGTGATCGAATTCATACCTAGGCGTTACACCACAACAAGAAGCTTAATCCCTAGCCTCCTTGGACCCTAACGAACATGCAAGACCCTCTGATTGAAGCTTCACTTCTCAGAGCAAAGGTATAAAACTTCTCCCTTTCGAGCCTATTTTGATTCTCCATTTGATTATGCTTAATTTAATTGCATGATTACCATATGGATGTGTTCGCCTCACTTAGACGAGTCCATAGTATCAAACTCGAAGCGATTTGGCTGAGTCTAGGCTGAGATCTTAGGGTTTTAGTGTGGACGGTCACGGGATCATTCTATCGGAGACGATGATGGGGAGTCGTTTGATCAAGCGTGTATCGAATGAATGACCAAGATGAAGCCGGTCACTGCTTCTTTAAACAAACAGCGGGACGCGTGGCTGCTGGCGCGGACGGCGGGGTCAAATGGGAGCGCGCCGCGTGGAGCTTCGTAGCCGCCGTAGGTTGACGGGGCGCCTCGTGGATAAGTAGAAAAATAGGGCTTTTTTATTTATTTAAACTCCCTTAACTTCAAAATTCATAATTTTGTGTAGAAAAATCACAAAAATAAAATAAAAATACTCTCTTACTCAGTGAACAAAGAAGATTAATGTGGAAATAATTTTAAGTCGATGTGATGCATATTTATTTTTAATTAATTAAATACTGATTTGAATCTTTTGATTCTCCATGCATGTAGATTTATCATCATGGCTTGAATTTTTGGCATATTGTAGCCCTGTCAAGAAGAACATTCTCTGATTTTTCCAGAGGCAGAGGAGGTCCCTAGACAAGGGATCACATTTTTCAAGTCTGTGCATTATTTGCTTAAAATAATCATGAAAATTAGCATGTTGATTAGAAAATTCCAAGAAAATTTTGGACGATCAACCATGACCTGAGGAGCTTTCAAAAATAATTTCATGGGTTAAGTCATTTAAAATGCACTTAATTTTCATAAGCTCTAAATCATTAAGGAAATTAATTTTGAAAGATATAAACATTTAAATGACTTGATTTTTTATCACCACTGTTATTTATGATCCAGGGAACTCACCATAAAAATTTCAAAATATTTTGAGTTCATTTGAGAACTTAAGTTGATTTTTAAAGATAAACATCACTTTTGACATTTAAATGGTTTTTTAAAAATCAAAATATAACTCAAAATTTATAAAAACTTATTTTTTGAGTTATCTGTGATCAGGGGTATTTTTTAAAAATAAAATAATATTTAAAATAAAAACTTGATTTTTAGTCTATTTTTAATATTTAAATAAATAAAAATCCCTAAAAGTCACAAAAATAATAAAACTCATGAAAATATTCTAAATTGCTTCATAATCACTTAGGAACAATTATAATATTTTTTATGGTTTTCTAAATAAAGATATTGAATTTCAAAGTTTAACAATAATTTTTAAAAGGCTAAAAATGAGTTTTCACTAAAATAATTCCAATAAATCAAATAAAATTCAGAAAAGTATAAAATCTTCATCTCTGAGCTCTCTGACCTCAGGGAGACTTTTAAAAAATACTAAACTTAATTTTCCCCATTTTAAAATATTTTATTTTTAATAAATACCCCAGAACTTAAAATAATTTTTAAAATTTAAATAAAATTTGAACAATCATGAAATTTGGTCCAAAGGCTTCTCTGATTTAAGCCTACCTCCAGTAAAAATTTCAATGGATTAGGAGTCACCTTGGTGAAGTTAGGAATTTTTTTTTGGAAAATCCTACTTTTGCATGAAAATAATTATATAAATAAATTAAATTTTGAAAAATCACATTTTCTCCTCTTATGTCTTAATTGGCCCATGAATGAGGTAGAATAAAAATTTTAAAGTCATTTGAATTGAATTTGACAAATTATGAAGCGTTAGAGCCTTAGGGGCAAATGTGTAATTTTGGAAAATTAGCCTCAATTAACATTTAGGCTTAATTTAACGAGGGAAATGTGTAACCTCTGATCTTAATTTGGATGTTTGAAACACAAGGGGTTAATTGGTAAAAACCAATCTCACTTTGTTAATTAAAAAAAGATAAGTTAATAAATTTCTAAATTATTAAAATTTGAAAGTTTATTAAAATAAAATGACAGGACTTAGTGTTATGACTTTTGAAGTCAATAGTTAATCAATTTAATACTCCTATTTTGTTGTTCAAATAAAATTCAAATCATGAATCATGACCACCTAAAACTTAACCTCTTCAAAATTAATTAAGACACTCACTTAGGTCTTAAGGGCTTAGTAGTGACTTAGGCTAAATCATTTCATTCAAATAAAGATTAGAAAAGTAAATATCATTTAAAATTAAAACATCTTTCAAACATTACAAGCCCAATTATGATTAAAATTTCCAACAACACTAACTTGACTCTTTAAGGGTCTTCACCCACATAATTCTTAAATTAAATCACAAGTGATAATCACCTCATACTTAGGGATAATTGAGACATCAGTGTTCATTGAGCATTAAGGGTATTTATAAGATGAATTATTAAACAACATAATAAGTTTAAAAGAGCTCAAGATTTTCCACCAGGCAGCGAGAAAGCAGCACAGACCTGCTTCTTTCTCTAGATCTGTTGGATAGCTCTGAGATCTACTAAACTTAATATATTTCTCTTGATAAAATCATCCTTAGTTGATCAAATAGGGACCCACCAAGATATGACCTAGGGTTAGAAAGGCCATCAAAATTTTACTTCACTGTTTCATATAAACTGCCTTAACATGCCTTTTGAGTTTCAGGTGGTGGAACGAGAAGACTCTCAAGGTACACTTTTACTATTTTTCAGCGTTGTCTTTCTTGTACTTTCATACTATACTTTTATGCCTGCAAACTTGCATGTTAAACAACGACGCTACCCTGCATGAAAATTAAAACTATCAGGATAGCCACAAAACCAAAACTAAAATCAAAACTAAAATCAACCAAGATAAAATTCACCGCAACAACATTCAAAATATAAAACAACTCAAAATTTAATTACAAACATCACACAAAACTACAACTTCAACTAAATTAAGATGTCTCTATTGGATGATCGGGAATTCCTCAGAGAAGGTAATCTACGGTTGCTAATGAGGCTTCTCACGATCTAAATGAAATTGTGGAACTCATTAAGTTGAGTTTAGTAAGTTCATTTGAACTAAGTGAATCCAATAGAAAATAGGTGCCGGAATGAGGGAACGTCTGATCATAACCGGTGTCGCTCTAATCAACTTTAACATGCCCCCAAAAAAATTTAAAGAACTTTAACCATAGGGCCACTTGATTTGACATTATAACTTTGCACACTAGAAAACTCAAACTCGTCGCGGCAAGGAGCTTGGAGCTAGCATGGTGAGCAGCACGACCATCTTCAACAACAAAACCTGTCTTCCCCAGCTAAACCACTCTTCCTTCCTTAGACTTAAACAACAAAGCCATAAAACTTCGAGGTTGCTTGCTTATGCAACGTAAATTCTCACCTTATCTTTAGGCCTTTGTATAGCTCTGTTATACAATATAAGCCCTAACTCGTCTTACATCACCTTATCTTTAGGCCTTTGTATAGCCCTGCTATATAATATAAGCCCTAACTCGTCTTAGCCGAGGTTGTCGTTTATCACGACCTAAATCTTCACATCTTCCAGGCTATTTGTGTGATCATTCGAGATTTTCGTTTGTCACAACCTAAACCCTCACATCTTCCAGGCTATTTGTGTGATCGTTTCACACGAAAAGGTTGTCGTTTGTCACAACCTAAACCCTCACATCTTCCAGGCTATTTGTGTGATCATTTCGTCGTTTGTCACGACCTAAATCCTCACATTTTCCAGGTTATTTGTGTGATCATTTCACACGAATGTATGACCTAAATCCTCACATCTTTCAGGCTATTTGTGTGATCATTTCACATAAATGTAAGCCCTCGACCTAAATTCTCACATCTTTCAGGCTATTTGTGTGATCATTTCACACGAATGTAAGCCCTAACTAATAAAATGTTCATCACGACCTAAATCCTTACATCTTCCAGGCTATTTGTGTGATCATTTCAGACAAATGTAAGCCCTAACTAATAAAATTGACAGGATGAAACACTTAAATTTTTCTCTTCAAAACTGAAGCCAAACATTAAGATAGCTTGGGAAGCCATCGGGGTTCTCCTCTGGATCCATGACATTTCCTAGTTCTTCCTTCTTTGAATTCTACAACAAAATGTTCCAAATTTGAACCAATCCCCTTTCACACTTTTACGTCTGATCTCATTGAAAAATCTTACCGTTTGAAACCCCTTGAAGATAATATTTCCTGATTTTTTTTAGAGTCTTCTTAGGTGACTTTGGTCATTTAAGATGTAATTAACTATAGGGGTTTGCCGATATAGGAAGCATGTCCGAACCCAGCTTAATATAAATAATATTTAATTCTTTATATTAAATAGGGGAACTTGTCGGCAAATACAAAAGTTTCACAGACCAAATGGATGTTATATATTTCTTAGTTTATTTGATCGAGCATCATTCTCAAGTCTTGTGTTTATCCTTCAGGATATATACAAGATTTGAGGTACAACGCTCTTTCATTTAAACTATGAAAAATATAGGGTCAGTTTGATTTCATATTTTTCTAAAGTTAAATATATATATATGTAAATTAAAACGTCCTTCCGAAGCGGGCAACGAGATTTCGATTCCGGTGATCGACAGCTTCTTACGGGCAACTCCTCCAACTAAAAATAGCGCCGACATGGGGCTTGACGCTAAAACTTATCATGTGGCAAGTCGGCCACACAATAAAATTGCACGTGTCAAGTAATGTGTTAAAGAGTGCCGCATAATTATCCTACAGTGGAAGTGTAACACTTGTTTCTACATAAAATCTCTAGTTTACTAATTCACAAAGAGACTTTTAAATCTTAATGATATAATAAAAAAAAGCAATGAAAAGATTATAGAAACAAAAACATCCAAAAGATTTTGTGAGTCCTTCAAAATTTATGAAGTTCATGCATCTATGACACAAGAATCGCTGCAATCATGGTTCTTATACATGTTTTCTTACGATATTGTTGTCAATCAGGGGATATAGTAGTCCCTATGCCTATGTCTAGATAAAAAAAACATGTAATCCATGAAGTTGAGGCTTCCTCAATTGTCATGACATTCTGCATTACTTTTCTAATCCTCTAGAATGATTACAAAATTCAACTGGAATATGTCCATCGCCTCTGAATTTTGTAGTTAACCCTTCATTTCATCTACGCAATGATTAGAGTTCATAGTTTCACAAAAAAATTATACATCCTGGCTGGACATACTAAAAGCAAACTAATTTTGTAGGCTATCTTGACCTCATTTTTGGGTCACATTCAGCTTCTAGAGACATATGGAGCTTCTAAAAAGTTCATAGTCCCTATGAACCATAAAAGCAACACATCTGCCCTTTTCTAGCCTGGAGTGGTCATGCTAGGCTTGGGGTGCGACAAGGCCCCCAATCTTATGTCACTGTTCCATGACCTTTATCTGCGAATCATCATCATGATCATCCATCCAATTGGATGACTGAAAGCATCAGGCAACCATCGATGGTTACAAAAACCACTGAAATAATGTGGACCATCTATCTCCCATCTGATTGGCGGCTCAAGACAACCACCGTCTCTTGTAAAAGGTCAATGTTCATCCTTCTTGAGGTTCTAAACACACTTGCTCTGAAGTTATGACATAATTGGTGAAGTAAGGGAACCTCAAACTAGTGAACACTTCTTCTTTTTGAGATGTCTTCTTTAGTCTCAAGTCTTTAGTCAACCATCATTTTGTAAGTCTTTCCTCTTTTCCTTTTTATTAAAATTAAGTGTTTTAATCTAATTATTTATGAAAAAAAATCTAGTTTAAGTTTACTCAATTTCCTTGGATTAGGATTAGGTTAGGGTTCAACTCGGGTTGACTCGAACCTGGCCTAATCCTAATCTCTATATCTTAGCTGAAACCCTAAAACCTAACCTTGGTCTGGCCCAACTTAGACCTGACCCAACTAAGGTCTGACCCAACCAATCCCAAACCAAAAACTTAACCTAGGAGACCTGACCCAAGCTAAATCTTACCAACTCTTGTTTAACCAAATCTAACCCAAACCATAAAACCTAACTAGGTTTGACCTAGCGCAGTCCATACCTAAATTAAACCCGACCCAACTCAGATCTAGCCCAACCTAACCCAAACCCAAAAACTAATCCAGGTCTGGAATGACCAAGAACTGAGCCAACCTAGACCCAAATTAGCGCAGATCTAGCCCAACCTAACCTAAACACTAAAACCTAACCCATACCCGACTCAACCTAGACCTGACCCAACCTAGACCCACCCAGCTCAGGTCTAACCCAGCCTAACCGAAACCCTAAAACTTAGCTAAGGTCTAACCTAACCCAGACTTAACCCAACCTAGAGCCAACCCAGCTCAGGTATTTTTCAACGTAATTAAAATGCTCTGAAACACCCTAACACTATGAAATGACTTAAAACACTCTGTAATCATCCAAATGACCAAAACAACCTAAAACCACCCAAATGATCTGAAACACGCTGAAACTACTCAAATGAATTGAAATACCTCAACATCCAAATGACTTGAAATGAACCAAATTACCCAAGGTAAAATGGTTGAACCATATTCAACCCTAAACGAAAGTTTAATCCAAGGCGTGGCCACACCACTTCTAGTCGTGGTCAAGCCACCTCTAGGTGTGGTCACACCATTTCAGGGCACTTTATTGCTTGATTTTCTAATTCCATATTATTTATATTCAACCACTACAAACCTACCCAACATTAACAGTAAAATTTTTTTAAGTGTAAATCTATGATAAAAAAATTAAAAAACACAATATCAACAGTAAAATTTTTCCAAGTGTAAATCTATGATAAAAAAATTAAAAACACATACAAAATAAAGAAAAAAAAAGCAGGTGAATCACCTAAAATTGACTCTAGTCAATACCATCAAACTTACCCTTAAGTAATTACATAGCTCAGTTAAATATTATGAATTAAATTGGTATTCTTGTAGGATTATAATCAATCAACATGCTTAACAGAAGCTATTAAAAGTATTAAATGTCATTATAGGATCAATTAGCTTTGGTGGTTAATAACTTGATCTTTTCCTAATCTCTTCATACCATCCATAAGAAAATTTAATAGATTCTTAAATTTATGTCTTTTCACTTACCTTGAATTTCATTAATATAGTTTCAATGAATTTTAGCTTACTTAATTTTTCCTTAACTCTTTTCCTTACAGATAACATTTTCAAATGGGTTTTCATTAAAAGATCAAGGCAAAGCTTTATCATTTAAGTCCCAGATTTTATAGACACTTAATTCTTAATAAATATATATCTAAGAATGCCTAATTTCACAAATATAATTTCTTTTAGAAATAAATGCCCAATTCATTTTTTCTACATATTGAATTGCAATTTATCTTTGCTCTAGCCTAGCTTCATTTACATAGAATTAAAATCAAGAAACTATGTTTTTCTTCCTTCCTAAATAATTGATGTAATTTTAAATTAATTTTACATTCCTCAAATTTTAAAAATATAACAATTCANTTTTCAGAAATAAATGACCAATTCATTTTTTCTACTTATTGAATTGCAATTTATCTTTGCTCTAGTCTAGCTTCATTTACATAGAATTAAAATCAAGAAACTATGTTTTTTTCCTTCCTAAATAATTGATGTAATTTTAAATTAATTTTACATTCCTCAAATTTTAAAAATATAACAATTCAAATATCTATTATTGAGGACAAAGAAATTTAGGTTTTTGAAATGATTTTTCTGCAACCCCCCCACCAAATTTAATTAATAATTTTACGCAAAATACACATATATTGTAACAAATATATCAATGCTCACTAGGATGAAATAAAACTACATCAAATAAAGTCTAAATATCTCCGTAGATAAAGAAAAGTGAGCTCACAATAAAAAAAAATATAAACTGAATAATAGAGTACAAGAATAATGGCAACAAATAACAGAAATATGGTACGGTACATCCATAAACATAACAACAATAAAACTATATAATGTTAATTCTCCTCATCATCATCATTGTCTTCTTCCTCCTTTGAATCCTCCTATATTGGTTGACTCTGCTCATATAACTGGTATGGAGGATAAGTTGGGAATTCAATTGTGTTATCTCTACAATCCATTAGTTCCCTTGATATATTTCTAATTGAGCGGCATATGCGCTGGCTTAAAAATTAGATTGACATTTCTTTTGCTAAAAAGATGCACCATGTAATCAGTATGATTATAAGCAGAAGTTTGGACGGTGGAGATTTCCTTCTCTATGATCTTTATTCTTGCTGACATAGAGGCCATACTAGTGGAGGGTCGAGGCTAAGAATAGGAATTAGAGGACTTCAAGGTAGAAAGCTGAGAAGAACTCACTTCAAGCCCAAAAATAATGTGTTTATCATATAACATCACACTGTCCTTAGATATGAGCTTCAAAGGATGAAGGAGCTCCTGCAACTCCTCAAAAGTGACACCTGACTGTTGACAAAGGTAAAATATAGTTGCAACGTGTCCTAACCTTATTGTGGATCCCCCTTTTTGTAGCATTTAAAATAGAGTGATAAATAAAAGTCCTAATATCAATGGATTTCATGGTTTGAATGCATAAATTGAGAGTATCTCTCTCTTTTCACCTCACTCAAATTTGTTAAGGGTAGGATCTTGTCATAAATGAAATAATACCAAGCCTTTGAAGGTGAAGAACAAGAAGCGTTACAATGACTATTCGGTAGTGAAGAACAAGAGCGTTACAATTTCTATTAAGTTTAGATGAAGAAAATTTAACCTTGTGTTCATTCCTCACTTTCCTTGTCCCTCTCCCACTAGCGAAGAAATTAATGATTTCATCAAGGCCAAAATTAGAAAGGATAAAGTTGGAGTAGTAACTCCCTGAGACATCTTCCAATGAAAACAATACATTGATGCACGAAGGGGAGATAACTACTTGCTTCTCCCTCACATGTACAAAATCTACAGAGCCCTTAGGGAAATTGGCATAAAATTCCCAAACGATAGGAACTACAGTTACATAGGTGGTGTAACAAAAAGCCTCCCATTTACNCATCAAAGATTTTATCAAAGATTTTATATTCCAAAGTGACATTTAGGGTCTTTTCATTATGCTTAGAAATGCTACCTACTCTTTGACATTGATTATAAGATTTGATATATAGGTTCAAATACTTAAATGGAGTTGGCTAGTAAAGTCATGATTGTAAATACCTACAAGCAGTTTTGTAAACTACAAAATTTTCCCAAATTTAAAATTCTGACACTTTAGATTATTTTTTTAGGGTTTCTTTTATAGGTATACACCTCCTCAATACTTGATCCTTCCATTTTCTATACAAATATGGTTCATCCCAAAAATAATATCTAGCATTATGGATAATTTTTTTTCTGTTAATGTTATGACAAACTATAGGGTATAATATTGTTAACTATACAATTAGCTATGGCGTCATTCTACGGAATATGCCATTCAGCAATAGCTAACACATGCTCATCATGATCATTAATCTCTTCTTCATAAGCGCAAGAATTTCCTCTATTAAGTCTTTATAAATGATCTGAAATTTGATTTTCAGAGCCTTTCTAATCCACTACATTCATATCAATTTCTTACATAAAAGACTTCTTGCATTAAAAGACTTATCTGATTAATTCGGGCTTGGCATCCTCTTTCGACATCAGATGTCAAATAATAGAATGGTCTTATTAATGTCTCTAAATCTACTATTACTTTTTCCAAATCAATGAATTTTCCTATTCAACAGTAGATTTGTTGTAGTTTTTGTGTTATCTTGGTGTTACTATTAAAGCTTCTAAATTGATTATTTTTTAATATCATAAAATTATTAATAAAATTAATTTGTAGATTGCTTGTTTGAAGCAAAAAAAAAAAATATCAGTTGATTGACTCTAATTAATAGGTATATCATATGGAGTTATTTATATTATTTATTTTATTCTACCAATTTGCCTAATGTTTTGAGAAAGAGAATTTCTTCTCTTATATCAAATTTTTTTCATAATAATGATAAAATTAAAAAACTTCATACTATTACTTGGAATAAAGTGATCATGTCTAAATACATTGGTCATTTGGGTCTTCCCTCTTTAGATTTTATCGATAACATGTGAAATCCATGATTATTTGGAAATAATATAATGCTCATTCTTTTCTGTCCAGATGACTTTCAAATCACAATGGTTCTATATGGGATAATTCTTGCTCTTATTCTACTATTTTAAGAGATTTGACTAAAACTACTAGTAAGATTAGAAGAGTCCTATCTTTTAAAGTTTTTGATAATAGTTAATTAATCTTCTATTTTGACCATTTATTTAATGTTTTCTTTAAAAGAACATTTTAGTGATTACATTTTTGGTTGGTTTAATCTACCCATTAATACTAATCTCTTTGATATTATCTCTAACGATAATTGAAGTTTTCCACTTAATTTTTATGTGCCTAAAGTTTGTATTATTGCTATTTATAATATTCCCATTACTATTTGTAATGCTTGCCTTTAGAATAATATCATTATATATTCTCCCAAGGTTGTTTATTTATTTTTGTGTAATAAATTTTTATGTTGATTGGTTTAAACTTATTTAATTCAAAAGCTTTACCATTAAATATGCTTATAACGATACTGAAACTCATCACGTGAAAGCAAGCTNTTCCAATTACTATTTGTAATACTTGCCTTTAGAATAATATCAATATATATTCCCACAAGGTTGTTTATTTATTTTTATGTAATAAATTTTTATGTTGATTAGTTTAAAATTATTTAATTCAAAAGCTTTACCATTAAATATGCTTATAACGATACTGAAACTCATCACGTGAAAGCAAGCTAAAGGTTATTTCTAGCAGTCCAAAAATAAATTTATATTTAAAATAGAGTTTTATTTAGTTTCTTTGGGTAAACTAATTATGATTATTTCTGCAAACGGGAAATGTTAATTGCTTTATCAAAATAATATGAACCAAAATAAAAAATTTTTGGTGAATTTATGTTTGTTTGAAGATTCTCTACTTGGTCTGTGTTCTCAATGGCGTGTAAAATAAGGTGGGTGGCAATTTTGTTAATTTGTACGGCTACATTGTTTTTAAAACAATATAAGTATTACATCAAAGAAGCTACAATTTGCTATTAGTTTAAATTTGCGTTTAAAAGTGGATTTCATCCGTAATACAAATGAAATAAATGCTCAAATACTTAATGGGAGCAGTAAATAGGGGCTTGCTTCTCAACAGAGAAGTAGGTCAGTTATCATATCAAATCAAATATTCTTGGTAATACTACTTCGTCCTAAATACAACGTAATAATTTCATTACTCTGAAACAGTAACAAATTAAGAGAAAACTGAGAGGGAAGAATATGATGAACGAATCGAGGGAATTTTTCTCAAATTTTTTTCATATTTTCTTACCAGGAGATGGCCATATAAAAAATTTAAATTGTCATTTTATATTTTAAAAATAATAAGTTATTTATGAGAAGGCACGTGTCCGATAAAAAAATGGGTCGTTTTGTATTACACGATTCATTAATTGGAAAAAAAATTGGACATGAATATTTTTTTCACAATTGCGTGCTCTTATTTAATTTACTGTGTCCTATGCCTGGTTGAATCCATAACGTATTTTGAAGGAAAAAAAAAACAAATGAATTTAATGGGGCTGCAAAAATCTATTATATTACAGTATTTGCCGGTTGGGACAAACATTTCTTAGAAAACTACCATGGATCGTTATACAAACCACATATTTTATAATTTTTTTTATGCTTAAAACTAAAATTTTGATATCTTTTTTTTTATATAATTTTAGTTTTATAATCACAGCGATATATATTTATGACGTAATATGTTTTAATATCCAAATTTTCGTGATGGTGATATATTTTTTTTATATAATGTAAAAACAATTGGATGCAATAAAGATAAATATCAAGCTAAACATTAAAACTATAAAGACATGAGAATTGTGTAGTATGAATGTAAATTCTACGGAAATCAGATAACCCGACTTATTACCAAACCTACAGCTTTTAGGTAGTGAAAACCGTTGTGGAAATATTAAGAAAAGTATATACTTTTTTTCAATCATTATTTTAATTATTATAAATTTTTTTAAAAATTATGCATTAATTTTTTTGTGGCCATCATAATTAAAAAATTTCCATTTAAACACTTGTTTAGAATTTTTCTTGATTTAAATATATTTTTTTAATTTTAATGTACTTTTTCTTAAGAGTAGGTTTATTTAGTATGTTTTCGTATCATAAATTTTTAAAAATAAATTAATTTATTTTAAAAAAACTCAAAATATCCTTGAATGAAATTAAATATATTTAAAATAAACTGGCCACATCGCCACCACTGGCTACCAACCTACTAGCATCATCGGACTATTATTTATTTCAGATTTAAAATAGAATTAAAATAAGAAGCAACAAAAATTGAAGTAATCTCAATCGGCCTAAATATCTACTTAAGAATTGTCTAACTACTGTATTTACATGTTTCAATGAATTCGATGAAAATTTGTTCAAAATTCTAATATTTCAATGGCAATTTAAAAGAGAGGTGGGAGAATACTTCAATAGAGGATCAGTCCAAATGTATATATATATCTTGTATATTTTTTTAAAATTTTGTTTTTAGGGTTTAATAATACTTTTTTTTTCTCACACGTTGCTTGTTATGCTTTGACAAATAATTTTCCTTAAAAACACCTGAAAATGGGTAGCCCTGAATTATTGCAAGTAATGTACAAGAATTTAACGAGCTAAGGCAGCAAATCTCATATAAATAAAAATACTATTATGTTTTNCCTTTTTAGAGCCATGGAAGAGTAGAGATGGTGAAAATACACAAGAATGAGATAAAAAGTGATTCAAAAAATTCCTGGATGAAGACTAAAAACCAAGCCTAAGAAGTGGAATTTACCTCATAGAAATGATTTTCACTCTCTAAATCTTCACAAATCAAGCACAAATAAAGGATATGGGGGAAGCTCTAAGTATTGCCTCTTTATTACTGAAGGAGAGTTGGGGAGCAGTAGTCAATAAAACGACCTAAACAAGCCTATTTAGGCAATTTATTACCCAGGTGTAAGTGGCACCTAGGCACCATGATAGTAGTGTCAAGGGCTTGTTCCTTCTATCAGGGGCCTTGGTGTCTGAATACTTTGGAGCCTAGGCGCCAGTGTGACTTATAACTTTTTGATGCTAGGGCCACTAGCTCAAATGAGCAAGCCCTAGATTTGGTACCGGTCATATAATTTGTAATAATTGCTCCTCCCCAAGTCTTAGATCACATTAAATAAGTTCCAGAACAAAATCCTAGATTGGTGATAAATGAGGGTTACTCATCCCCCTTTTCATAACATCTTCATTCTCTAACGCCTAATCTCCAACTAAATCTCCTTCCATTGATTGGGGGTGCTTTACATATAATTTATAAGGAGAGCCTTCTAGTCTAGGTAGCACTTATACTGTTAAGATCGGCTTGTGTTGTCACTCTTTCATATCACCCCACTCGATGAAGTAGGCATCTCTGCTCGTTCAACAACAAGAAACATCTTCTAGCCCTCTCTCATTGTTGGTCAGTTGAACCATTAAAAATAAGAACTAGGTAAAAAATAGGAAGTAAAGAAATGAGATGGACAGCATGACCTTAGAATATTCTATGCTCGATTAAGAACCAAGGTATAAATGATAACGTTGTTCCTACTACCTTCCACAGTCATACTAAAGTCCAATCTCAAAAAGAAGACTAAGGATTCACTATCTCACGTCACACAATCACAATCAAAACTCACAAACACAAACTTTAACGTCTGAATTTAAGCAAACAACATTATAATAACAAAAAGTATAATCAAACCACACAACATGATTGCCTCCCAGGAAGTGCTTAGTTTAACATCCTCAACCCGACAAAGAAATACACAAACAAAAACTTGAAAGTTCAAATTCAAGCAAACCACATTGTAAAAACAAAAACTATAATCAAACTATACAATATGGGTTTGCCTCATAAGAATAGTCTAGTTTAACGTCCCCAGACCGATGATTCTAGATATTACATGAAATGATCCAACATTAAAATCTCATTTACTAGTAGTCCTACCCCTCCTAAATAGGTTTTAAGTCTTTGTCCATTTAATTTAAATTCTCTTTTTCTTTTAAGATCTTTTATAACAATATCACCAAAAGGATAAACATTTATTGTAGTAAATGGTCCTGGCCACCTAGATTTAAGCTTTTAGAGAAATAATTTTAATCAAGAATTAGACAGCAAAACCTCCTGTCTAGGCTCAAAATCCTTCCTTCGAATCTTTTGATCGTGCCAATTCTTCATTTTCTCTTTATAAGTTTTGTCATTTTGTTTATTTTTTTCAAGTTCATTTAACTGTAGTGGTCTCTTCTCACCAGCTTCCTTCATATTATAATCAAACTCTTTAATAACCTAATAAGCTTTATGTTCCAATTCTACAGATAAGTGACAAGCTTTGCCAAATATGAGCCTATATTGAGATGTTTTATATGCAGTTTTGTAGGCCCATAATGCATCATCTAATTTTAAAGAACAATCTTTCCTTTTAGGTTTTTCATATTTTCCAACATCCTCTTAATCTCAAGATTAGAAACTTCTGCTAAAACAGTAGTTTGGGGATGATATGCTTAGGCAATCCGGTGTTTAATTCCATATTGAGTAACTAATGCCTCAATTCTTCTATTTGTAAAGTGGCACCCTCTATCACTAATGATCACTCTAGGCATCTAAAATCTACTAAAGATACTTTTTTATAAAAATTTAGCAATACTTTGAGCATCACAATTTGGTAGAGTAAGTGCCTCAACTCATTTTTACACAATCTACAACTATTAGAATATATATATATATATATATAATTAGTTCCCTTGATATATTTCTAATTNAAAATAAGCTTTAAAACATGATGAATGTTAATAATACAAAAATAATAAATTTTTTTATATTTTCAAAATGAGTCCTAAGAAAAGAAAAATCTGAGTGACAATTATTAAACCTCTTGGAACATTTACACAAACATGTCTCATTATCAAAATGTGATAATTCACAGTGCTAACTGAGATATCCTCATGGACAATTATCATTAAGGCATCACAACAAGCAACAAATTACTCATCTAACAAAGGTCGATTTGTCATCAAGGTAGATGAGGTAATGCACATGCAAAAAGTATGATATGATAGCTAAAGAGCTGTGAAAGATCACAAATGATATGTTAAGAGTTTAGATAAGATGTGACTACTTTATTGAGGAGTGGGCGATCACATCAAATGTTAGTGATAAATTAGACACAGGTGTTATGCTAAGTGGGCACTCACATCTAACCACATGTGTGAACACATGTGAATGGCTCATTCGACACAATCGTACGAGGTAAAGAAAATTGCAAACAAACAAAATGAGCTTGGGGTGTTGACCTCACTTTTGGTTGAGGTTTAATTTTCCCTCATTAGTAGCCTAAGGTCTAGCCATAGGACTTTCCTATTGGCTATTCTTAGAAAACTAGACAAGGAGCCCTCACCATTAGAAATTTCAAACTTTTCTTTACTCAACTTGAAGTTCCACATATTGGTCATAACCTCTAGCACTTAGTAGGTGGGGTTATTATGGGGGAACTCAAGATGAGTTACCCTTAGGATTGCTGGACCTTAGGCACTTGTTTGCACTCACAATCACTCATTACCCTAAACCCATAACTTCTAGGCTTTGGTCCCTTGATGTTTTTGGGAAACTCCTGTAGGTGGTTCCCTAAACCCATTAGCCCCAGGCTAGGGTTTAGCTAAGACCACTACATAGAGGACCCAAAATGGGGTTTCTATTGGTCCATGGCTTATTTCTTATGGTGGTTTGCAATCCAACTCTATCAAGATACCCAACCTACTCTATTGCCCCCAAATTCCCCAAACTACTCAGATACCCTTAGGAACCAAAATCTCCAAATCTAGCCAAAATATTCAAACTTGTTCAAAAATGATTTCAAACACCTTGAAAACACCCAAATTACCCAAAATCCTCAAATTGACCAAATTACCAAAATATCCTTCTTGGGCCCAAAATTCCAAAAAAATCCCTAAAAGTTTCAAAACCTCACAAATATTCCCAGTTTCATTTTCCTCAACTATCACATGACCCAATTTGTCCATCTTTGATCAAAACCCCCAAATTGCCCTTTAAAGACCTAAATTTCTCCAAATTCAACTCAAATGTCTATCAATTTGATCTCAATTGACCCCAATTTCAATCATAAACTTAAATTCTCTTTTGATATGGCCAAACTAGACCAAATCTAAGTTTAATTGGTCCATGATTAGAGCTCAATTTTGGTATAGGTCAGACTCCCAATTTTGGTCACATGACCTAATCTCACCAAATTGAACCCATAGCTTAGTCAATTAGCCCCAATTAATGCTGCAAAATCTTTATAACATTTATACACATCAAAATCAACCATCAATTGGCCTTGGTGATGCCTCAAATTCATTTGATTTTGGCCTAAATCCAAAATTTCAAAATTTAGCCGCAAATTGGCTAAGTCCCCAAATTTCACCCTATTGATTGCCAACCCCCAAATTGACATCCAATTCATGTTGAAAACTTTTGATGGGGTCCCTATTGACCATTTACAACAATCAATTTGGAATTAGCCCAAGGCTAGCCCAAACTAGACCCAAGCCTAGCCCAACATAACCAAATTGATTAAAATTCAAAATTCCCTCAAATTGACCCTTAAATTGAATTCAAAACCACTTCCACCATTCACCAAAGCTGTTCATCATGATCATCTATACCAAATGCAACATTTCTTTGGGCCAACTGACATGGCTAGTTTAGACCAAACCCAAGACTTGGTCATTTGCACCCACTTGGACCCATGCACTAAATGTGACCCAACCACCCTAAAGCAACCAAATTAACTCCACCTCAGCCATTAGTTGACTCTTAAGACTGAGCCAAAACCCATCTAACCACCTAAACTAAGCCATGGACCAAAGGTCCCCCAAATTAAGGGATCTTATTCCAAAAAAAACACATGCTTAAGATATCCTTGCCAAATCAAAACACATTTGCATTAAATTGTTGTGATAGATTCCTCTAGATGCCCTGAGCACCTAGCCACCTCCCCTTGGCC